>JBBPMR010000310.1:0-26101 GCA_038090415.1 Rossbeevera mucosa | reverse complement strand
AGAGTTAAAGCATGCTAGCTGTGGCTTCAGAGGGCGTGTTGGATTGTGAATCCACACCTAGACAATAAGGGAACGGCCAGATAGCCTAGTGGTTAGGCATCCCAGTACTATAGGGAGGACCTGGGTTTGATTCCCAGTCTAGCCAGATTTTAGTGACTTAACAAAATCCTCCCCCGCTCGCGTTCCAGATACGTGTGTGCACTCTGTGCGACACTCAACCAGATACTCAAGGATGACTACGAGTCTGGTTGTGGACACAGAGGCAAAAGTACTCCGCCGTGACCCGGACCTTGTCGGCCAGGGATTCTTCATCCCGCTCGCTGCAGTGCGAGCCACGTTTGCTGAGTGGGACACACCCCTCGCTGCACTTGAGTCCTTGATGGTTCGGATTGAGTCCGAGGACCCGTGGCAGCCAGGCCCACTGATCGACATGCTCCTCACCCGCTCGAAGACGGGCGTACATCGCATCACCCAGATCATGTCTTCCCTCGCAATCGCGGTGCAGCGTACGTGGCGCGGCCAGCTGGCTGCGTTCTTGTTACATGGTTCTCTGTCGCCCGTCGACCCTCTGGCGTCGGAGAGCCATGTACTCCTTGACGGCTCGATGCCCTTGTGCGTCTCTCAGCAGTCACGCGAATCCATCGTCTATGTCGGGCATGCGATCGTGACAGTTAAAAAGAAGAAGTGGGAAAACCAGATTCCGCGAGAACAGGCCCTGCGGCACGCCCAACTGCTGGATACCGTACTCCCTGAAGACCAGTATGGATTTGATCTGGTCATCTCTCAAATCCGGGCAAATGTCAGTGAGTGGTTATGGCTCAATATCCTTACACGCAAGGACGTGGAAGATTCAGTTGTGTCGCTGTAAGTGCATCACTGTCCGGGGTCCATATTGATGCTCATATATTCGAAGAGCAAATTATTTCCTTTTGCGCTACGGGGAATTGAGCTTAGCCCTCATACGAGACATTGAACACCTCAAAATATCCCGTCTAACGACACACTCGGGCGGTACCTCTATGATCAGGGAACAAGATCTGAACCACGCTCTCCTCAGAGCATCCTTGGGGACAACGGCGCAACACGACCCGTCCTTGTTGCAACTCAAGTTTCAGATGCCCTCAGGGCCTATTCGCCCACTGCTTCCTTCTCTCAGCGATAGGGTGCTTTCGTCGTCGGTGACCAGCAATATTGGCGAAATCACTACTTTTGACGACCTTCTTCTCGGGACTACACTCGTCCTCACGTACAACGTAACGTGGCCGCTTGACCTCTTCCTTCATCCTTTAGAGCTGCAGATCTACTCTGCGTTGTTCAACTATCTGTCTTCATTGCGGAAAACACACACACGGATCCATACGTGCTGGACGTCGTTGTCCAATGCCCAGCGTGTTCGGCGAAGATGGACGGGTCTCGGAGAGGGCGGCACTAAGGAGGATCTGGAGGCGCGAAAGCAGCTGCTTCGTTGTGGATGGGGCGTTGTCCGGGACATGGGTTGGTTTCTTGATAGTCTGTTGGGGTATGTCATGGTGAACGTCGTCGACGTGGAGTTCAGGCGGTTCAGGGAGTTGCTGAACAAACCGGAGAGCGTTGGACGCACAGGATGCAAGACCTTGGAGAGCGGGAGCGGTGCGGATGGTGGAACAAACGTGGAGCGGGCATATCTCGACTTTACGACGCTGCGAAACCTCCACACGACATACTTGGAGCGTCTCGTCACAGGCTGTTTGCTTTCCCACCCCACTCTCACTGCGATCCTTCGGCCTATTTTCGAGATATGTGAACGGTTCGTGGCGCAGGTTGAGCGATGGGGCGGAGATGTACTCCCGGCGTTGCTGTTTGAAGGCAGCATCACAGCCGGAAATGACAAGGTAGGTGTGATGGTTCAGGAACGATTACAAGTAGTTTCAGAGATCAACCAGGTGAGTGTCGTGCACGACGGGTAAGGGACTGATCCTAACTGACCCACAGAGTCTGCATGGGCTGCTAGATTCATTTTACGAGCAGCTGTCTGTCTCGACGTCACAACAACCGTTTACGGCGACGGGAGATGGGTCCAAGTCACTGCTGATGACGAGCACGGGAAACCAAACGATGTTTCAGCGGACGTTTGTGAGAGGCAAGGGGTCTGAGTGGAACGGGGAAGTTCGACGGCATGTGGAGCGGTTGTTGCTGCGATTGGATTTGAATGGGTCATTTTCGAGGCGGTAGCGGTAGTTACGTCAATACATACTTGTTTGAGTACGGATATGACCGGGTCATGGAGCGTTGCTGCCTCTCGCCTCTCGCACCATCTCCGACATCTCTCATCCATGGCTACTCGTTCGTCTCTCCAGAAATCACGCAAAAAAATCACTCACATCGTCCACAGAATACACACCGCGTCTCATCGGTGCTCCCAACACACTCGGTCCGTCCTTTCCTCCTCCTCGCCGTTCCCCGTGGCAGCTGATCATCGGATTATTATCAGATCACAGAGTGTACATCGAGCGAACCGGCCAAGTCGTCTCCTCCTTCCACGACATCCCGCTCTTCGCCGACAAGAACAGCGGCATCCTCAACATGATCGTCGAGGTCCCCCGCTGGACCAACGCCAAGATGGAAATATGCAAGGAGGAGGCATTCAACCCCATCAAGCAGGACACCAAGAAAGGTCGCTTGCGTTTCGTCCGCAACTGCTTCCCCCACCACGGTTACATCTGGAACTATGGTGCGTTCCCCCAGGTCCGTCCGTTCCCCTTCCTCCCATGGTTGCCCTCCCCATTCCCCTCACACAAGAAAACAGACCTGGGAGGATCCGAACGTCACCCACGCGGAAACCAAGGCAAAGGGCGACAACGATCCGCTCGACGTCTGCGAGATCGGTGAGCAGGTCGGGTACATCGGCCAGGTGAAACAGGTCAAGGTCCTCGGTATCATGGCTCTGCTCGACGAGGGCGAGACAGACTGGAAAGTCATCGTCGTCGACGTCCTGGACCCCCTTGCCCCGAAGCTCAACGACATCGAAGACGTCGAGCGCCATCTTCCCGGCCTGGTCAGGGCTACCAACGAGTGGTTCAGGTAGGCTCTTCTTTACTGTCTGCCCGTGGTTCTGACGAGGTGGTAACGAAACGACCAGGATCTACAAGATCCCCGATGGCAAGGGCGAGAACGCGTTCGCCTTCTCGGGCGAAGCCAAGAACAAAAAGTATGCGACCGAGATCATCCACGAGTGTCACGAAGCATGGCGCCGCCTCATCTCCGGCGAAGCCCCAGCCAAAACTGCTTCGTATGACCTCTCCATGTGGGTTTTGTCTTGGTTGACACGAACCGAACACTGGCTTACTCCGACCTTTTCAGTCGTAACCTCACCAATCCGGGCCCCGGCTTGACCACAACCGACGACCATTCTTATGTTACCATCCCTGTGGACTCGAGGCAGCCCCCTGCTGCCATCGATCCTTCGAGTCAGTTTTACGTCATTGGTCTCCGATCGGCTAATTCTGACAACCATCCTACCAGTCTCCAAGTGGTTCTACATTTCCTCTGTTCAGGTCTAAAGTCATGGGAGAGATAGTTACAACACCACAAATGTCGTTTCTTTGTAATACCACTCCGTCCAACACGGTATTGAAGGCGTGAACGTGAATGTGTGAATTAGTTGTCAAACTAGAGCTACAAGTGAACGAGTATGCGAAGATCAAGCAATGTTCAATGCACACGTCAGTGTCTTGGCTTTTCGAGACCTTCCTGCAGCGATGGGTATCGACAATAACGATCCGAGATGGACGTCACGGTCCATGTGCCTGTCAATCATTCATCAACTGCGATCAGATGCCACGTTTTAACTCAAGCATACCTTCGAGTGCTGAAAAGACAGAGTATTCGTGCGCCATGACGCCCGAAACCGTGTGCGTCTCCAGAACCTTTCCAGGCTTGCCTCCCTTTCTGGGACTAGGTTCCGCACGCTGATACGTGAACGTGAAGGGAGGCTCGCCAATCAACGTGAACACGATCTCGGCTTGATCACCTGCAAACCGGTTACGATTAGATCTGCAGTAGCACGTAGTCAGAAAACCCGCACCCTCATGTATGTCTTGGTATATGCGCTTCCCGTGTCCCACCTGGGCCGACGGCAAGGAGTGTATGTTCATGCGAAGACTGACAACGGCAGCTTTACACATCTTTTGCTGGTGGGCGACCGAGGCGACCGCGAACTCGCCGCTTTGTTGCTGGACGATCGACCATGGAGATGTCTTTGCTTCCTGTGTATAGGATTTGCCGTTGACTCGGTATCTACATGATCGTGTAAAAATACTTGCGAAAGAGAGAATGTACAGGCCGACTCACCCGATCGTCCAGGGTGGCGTTCCTTCCAGTTGGAACTGGGTCACGTCCCCCGCGCAGAAATCCGTCTTCGTGTCCATCGGAACAATGGCAGCCGTTTCGGCGACATCAATCCAGATCGAACGCCGCAAAGGGTCAAGTTCTGCTTGTTCACAGTGTGAAGAGTCGTGGACAGTTTCGATCGTCACTTGGTAGGGCCCGATGGATGTGAAATGGTAGGACGGTATGTCTACCTTCCAAACTTTCTCGTGCACTTCCACTTTCTCATGCTGTACCTTGCTAGCGGCAAGATTTTTGATCGAAAGATACAGCTGGAATGGTGCAGTACCCTCGAGGAGGATCGTACCATCGGATGACGTTGCGTCTCGAACGCTGAGGACGTCGTTGAGACAAAATGACATGCGATTGTCGTTCTTGAACTTTGCAGACGGCTTGGGAAGCACCTCTTGCTCAAAGACCAATCGCTCTGAACGTGGAATCACAACACCCTTGTGTTTGTGCAGCGGGTATGCCACATCTCCGACTTGCTTCACTTCATAGTATTTGCGTCCGGAGTTAGAAGTGTGAAGTTGGAAACGTGTTCGCGGCTTGATGCTGCTCAGAGTTGGTTGATCTAAAACAATCGTACCAACACCTGACTCATCCTTCATTGCAACGTTGTACATGATCTGAAAAGGGGGTCGCCCTGGAAGGAATGATCAATGTCCGACCAGATGGAAACGATTATTTACGTACCTGTCAAGACCAAGTCAACGTGGTCATCGTAGCCCTGGCAAATCGATGGAAGTATATGGGAGCGATTATATGGCTCAAATATTGATGGCGTTCGCGAGTCTAGTTCAGCAGATGGGCGGGGTACCCAGTCCACATAATATTTATTTTCTGTCGCAACAACAATGCCTGGACATTGCGAGTCAGAAACCTGGGAGGATAAGTCAAGTTTGACATTTCATGACATCGTAGAGTATGCCTACTTCGAGAAGCTCATACGAGCCCTTGTTTTTGACACGGATATGATCATTTGGAGAACGCAAATATGCAGTCTGAACAGATTCGGGCTCTTCGATGCGACTATACTTGACTGACCATGGCTTTAGTGACATAACAACATCAGCATCGAATATAAAGCCATCTGAGCCGTGTACATACCCCATCGCCCGTAAGCCGCAAAGGCAACTCGGTTTCGTCGTCCTCCAGGATCGTAACCGATTTAACACCGTTTTTGATGTAAAATTTGGCCGTAGGCTAAACCATTATGATTAAAACTAGCAATTCTCGAAAACCGATGAGGTACCTTTATTCTGCGGACATTCACTGAGAAGCCGGGCACAGAGATGGAACGTTTACATCCGTAAGCGTCTTCAACGCTCACTTGAAGAGGCAATGGTGAGATAACTTCACTGCAAAACTCGATCACTTACCTAGATCCACTTCAAACATACCACCTTCCTTGTCCGTTTTAGATGGGATGGGCACTTGTATGCGTGTAGGTGATGACTGTATGTCACGGATCTCCAGGCGATCAGTAGTGCGTGGGCCGACGATATCCAGATCTAGATTCCATGGCGGCGTTCCCTGGAGACGCTGATCAACAAATGTTCTGTAAACCATCTACCAACTTACTCGGAGGTCTACTTCGATGTCGACCATATTCCCCGAGCAGCTGCTGACCATGCGCTTCGAACGCCCAGCACCAGCTGTCAGTGCAAAGTCGGCAGCTGCCAGGGGGTGAACGATCTGATCGATGCTTGGACCTTTAAGATCCACCTTTTTGTAGTTTGCATCACTCAGCTGCAGGAAGGTATAGAAGTAGTGGCCGCTATGTTCGGGTTGCAAAGTAAGTTCACCTCGTGAGCTCGTGAAAGTCTTGAAGAGATCACGAGGTTCTTCCTTGTTACATTGTGTGCGATAGTACACAGTAAAGGGAGGAGTTCCATGAAATATGAGCGAGGCTGAAACGCCTGTATCACCAGAACTGTAACAGTAATTAATGAATTGATTGCCATATGGGATGAAGTGTAGGCCCCCACCATTCGTGGATTCGCTTCCATTCAATTTCGGCCGTTGGTATAGGTTTTTCTACAACCTGGCACGTATCTGGAGAGAGGACATCACCCTCGCACCACTGAGAGGCTGGACTTCAGTACCAATACTCGCTTCGGGGAAGATCAGGTTTGTACCTTGCCTCTAATTCCAAGGATCATGTATTCTCCTGCAGCACTGGCACTTGAACTAAGAGAGGATTGTTCGGTGTGAAGTGTATCCTTCCATGGCCTGACAGATTTACCACCACTCTTGCCATCCTCGGGAGGATCGAACTTCATATCTACGTGCCACGGTGCGTCCAATGGATCAGAATCAGTTACTTGAAGAGACAAGGGTGCGTCCGATCCAATGAGCAAAGAAACGGGATTTCCTGGACCACAATTTCGGAAAGAAACGCCAGGACGCCTAAGAATATTCAGCGACCGCACCGTTTTCGAGTTTGATGCCTCATGGGCGGCGGTTTCGCTGGAGATACTTTGATCGAGAAGGACAATGTTGCCCATGCCATCAATGATACTTTCCAAAACGAATATCACTCTTCCCAAGGATTCCGCTGACATTGTAAGAGGCACTTTAAGCATCTGAGGAGTTTTCGAGGATGTTCTGATAACATTACGTGAATCGATATGTGAACGAGATGCTGGGTTGTTGTCCTCGATGCCTTCGACAAGAAAATTCTCCTTTTTCCCACCAATGTAGTTGGACCAGCGGAGGCTGAGAGGTGGTACTCCACGGATATCGATGGTCAAATCAATGCCTGAAGTGTCTCCTTGACAGCGAATCGCATGGGCTGATTGGGAGATGGAATCGTCGGTATAGTATGCAGTAGGACACGGCACAACGGTGACTTCGAGAGGATGAACAAGCCGAGCAGCCACGCCAGAGTTATCGAGTATTCTTTCTAATCGGATAGTACCTGGCTTTGTCACGCGTATATGGGCAAGCGACTGAGTTTTTTGTAGCTGAGGATTAGAAGAGGATGTGTTGTCGTCCTCGTCATCTTCATATTCGTCGACAGTGGAATGAGCGCGGACTGACTGAAGGCCTTCTAGTCGAGCCTGTTCGGTTGCCTTGAGGTCCTTGGTGCTGAGTTCAACATGGTCTATGCGACCAGTACCAGACTGACCCTCGATATACGTCAGTGGCGTGAACGAGTAGCGAACATTTGCCGGAGTGGTATTGTTGACGAGGATAGGAATGAGCACAGATTGTGAAGGAGGGGAGAGGCAAAAGGTGAGCGCGTCTGGGTTGAGATGTGCGGTGCTGATTGGCGACATGCGAACGGTGTGCTGGCCAAGCAAGTGTTGGTCTCCACGAGGAGCGAATGAGAAAAGGGAAAGGAGACCAAAGGGAGAAAACACATTTGCGGGGGTTGCAGATAGGTCGGGATGTTCTACAAAATGGGTGAGCGCGTTCTTGGAAGATGCAAAAAAGAAGGTACTTTGTATTCCCTGATATGCACTCGTGGTGGTAGTGCTCGAGCCAAGATGTAAACTTATGGCACCGAACAGGACACCGTCAAGGAACCATAGGGAGAGGATTTGAAGAACGACAATGGCTTTGCTGTAGGTGAGACGTGGTATGCGGAGTTGAGAGAGGAGGGCGAGATATGCAAAGTCGAGGCAGAGCCACTTTCTGCCATAAGAATAGGAACTCTGTTCCGCGGAAGCAAAGAGATTTCGGAGGATGTCCAGCGCTTTGACGGCCTTGTGTGGTGTCAAAGAAGAGAATGAATGATATATATATACTTGTATACTGACCTGTAGGAGACATCCAAGACTGAGATAGTAAAGACGTTGTGAGGGTACGTCGATGAACCGCTCTGGAATGAGCGGACTCATGGAAGAGAGTGAAAGAGATTCAGAGCACGTGACGAAGTTGGACATGAACAACATCCCAGCACTTCCCCCCATCGAAGGCGATCTTCTCCTCGATGTCCTCACTCGCCAGTCCAATAGAAACACATCTTCTCCTCCTGATAATACAGAGCACGGTGGTGCAGAGCGACTTGCAGAACTCGGTCACTCCGTCCTCGGCATGACCATCATGTATATCCTATTTCATCGAACGCCCCTTGTCTCTGCCCTGGATCTCTCCGTATGCTGCAGATACAATAAGACTCGCCTCACTTTGACTTTGCTGTAGGAAAAGCATAAAGAACTGATGGACGACGCACACATCAAAGACTGGGTCACTTGTTATAATCTCAAAACGAGAGTGAGAGGCTTGGAAGATCGATCTAGGCTCGATGATCCGATAGTAAGGTAATATCCATCTTGGTTTATCAACCCATTCATTCTTTGTAGGAAGAACGCCTCCTCTTTTCTTCCTATGTCGGAGCCGTGTATGTACAAAAAGGTTTCCCTCCCCTTCTCGCCTGGATCAGTCGTCTCCTACAACCTGAATCGGAGCCTCTAGCGGCACCTGGAGGCGCAGCCGCTCCACCTCCTCCTCCGTATTCATCAGCCAATGCGCCTGCACCATCGTCTGCGCCACCCCCACCCATACCATCCCCAATGCCAATGAGTATTACACCGCAAGTTCAACAAGTGAATACACTGGCGTTGTTCAATCAGACGTGCGCTCAACGTGGTCATGTCATCAACTGGGAGAGTGAGTCTGAAGGCCCCGCCCACCAGCCTCGCTGGGCTGTCAAATGCTTTGGTGAGTATCCTTTTCATCACCCCTTGAGCACAAGCGTATATCACCCACAGTAAATAACCAACTCAGAGGCTCCGGGGTAGGCAGAAATCAAAAGGTGGCAAAGGAAGAGGCAGCCCGGCACGCATTTCACGCGTTGGGATGGGGAAGTGAGCACTCTAGCCGTCCACAGTCACTATCCATTGAACCCATAACTGCAGGTTTTTAGAATTGGTCTTTCATCAGTGGTAGAATGTTGCGTGCAATTGTAATTGTAACAAAATGATAAATGATCTAGGATAGGGGTTATTATGCCTTACAATAATGAATTGGCAGAGATCCCTATCATTTGTTCATCGTAGGCCAGTATGAAAGACTGAATTTGATGATTCCTTGTTAGTTCAAGCAATGAAGCCAAAGTGGTTTCGCCTCGATGAGAGTAGTACTCAACACGATGCGTATGGCAAATCTACAAGGGATGAACAGTGTACAGTTTATGGTGCTAGAAATCATGCCAAGGGTAGGCCGAACTGAGCATCCCCAAGTTGTTATTGAACAGCTTTTGCACGGGACTGTATGCGCTCGCTCATTTCGCGACCACCACCACCAGTCACTGTAAAGGTCCGTAAAGTAAAGTTAGCTCCCATGTGTGCTTTTCGTCCACCCCAAGCAACCAGGTAATCAAGCCGTTTAGCCCCTTCCAATTCACATACCTTTTGGCAACGCTCGAGGAAGAAGACTTTCGACCTCTCACCAAGTAAGTGAAATAGTAAGTGTTGGCAGTGGCTGGCCGGAACTAGGTTGGTTTACTCTGACGAAGACGAAGCCCTCCTGGTTGTGGCTCCCTCATGTGTCCACGAGGCCTTCATAGTTGATCTCAACGAAACCGTCAACAAATTCGCCACGAACCTATGCCAAATCGACGGAAGCTCTCTTGAACTCCGCGTCCACTCGTCCACACATCTCAAGTATCTCAAGGCGGATGGCGTGGTCGGTGAAGTGGTCCCGGACTTTTGTCTTATGCTCGAAAACCGGACTTCGCTCGTTCCACTCACCTCTTGGATGCAACCAAAGTGGATTGGTGAAGTAGTTTTCACCGTCTCCGCTTCAGCCACTCGCACGCGCCTCGCGCAGCTCGTCGATGCCCAAAGCGCTGTCGATCTTGCTTTTATGTTAGTGATCGAGGAAGTGCCCCGAATGGCAGAATGCCATATGCAACCCCACCCGTCCGCTCCTATCGTCCTCTGAGTTTATGTCCAAGGTCTCGCTACTTGGACTAGGCGTCGTTCTGGATGACATCACGTGGATATCCATCAGAGACATCAAACTTGAACTCTATCTTCGCCGGCCTGAAGGTCATTTAACTGTCAGTAACGATGTTCGAGATGAGCTTTCGGCAATAGGAGTAACTAAACAGTTCTTTCTGTGCCATAAGCTATGCACTGACATATTCATGGCAGACACTTTATCTATCCGATAGTCGATACACAGTCCATTGATCACATCCTACTTCAAGCCTCTCAGCGCCTCAAGGAAACCGTTGCTGCCCAGATGGAGAGGAGCCAGATCATTGGGCAGGTAGAGGGATCAGCCAACCTCATGATTCCATGGCAGGACATCATGATATCTATCCACTATGGAATGTTGCTCGCTGCATATGTGCGATATTGCCATTGGCATGGTATGCATTGAAGGGAGGACTACGTCCTCATGAATAAGTTTCCTTCCAATTGTGTGGTGCACCTTTCCCCCCCCGTTATCATGTTCAGGGACTCAGGCTTTAGATTTGTTACATAAATTACTATAATTCCGCAGCACGCGCAGAGATATTAAGAATACAGATGATTTCATCATGCATGTTCTATACCTTCCAGCCATTATAGTATCACACTAGACGAGAACATCTACTCTTTCAGCGACATAACTCGGGCTCTACTGTGACGGGTCAAACTGTTCTCGCCCGCGAACGACGCTCTTTGTCGTTTAGCATCCGAGTGAATCGTGGCCGGATACGTCCAGCGGATGATGCATCAGCTGGAGTGAGACCTGTATGGCGCCATGGTTCAACGTTCAACTAGCGTCCCGAACGCTGAAGCCTGGAGCCCTCGAGTTGTATATCTTGGTGGCATGGCATCAGTTCGCTTGGGATGGATGGAATAAATACGGTGAACCTCAATGGCGTCAATGTTTTCTCTCCGGAAAGGGACTTTCCAGTTCTTGCGATCGCTAGCGAGGTGGTTGCATTTCCAGCGTATCCTTACGCTCCTCAGGAGACTCACGCACGTTGTTGTTCACTGTTGGCGACGCCATTGGCCTTGACGCCAAGCGTCACTTACCTCACGGGACTCGCCACCTGATTTCCATAGTGAAACGTGAGCTTTTCCCGCTTCGTCAGTAAAAAAAAAACGGGAGCCCGGCGTGACGTGGGGCCCAGCGTTCTCACTGGCAGCAGACTCGTGAGGATGAAATGAATGACTCCGCGGAGGGTAACTTCATGCACGGCCTCACCGAACGAAACCTTTCGTGACCCATCCACAACTGGATTGTTATATACGGAAGTGAGGTCACTACGAGCCACACAAATGAGTGCGCTACAGCGTTGGACACATGCCAGTGGGCGTCACACTATCAGCCCAGGGTCTCCCCACACCCGACGCTGAGGATTTGATACGTGAAAGGGGAGAGAAGGAGGTGCGTTGTGTACTGAATTTGCCTCAGGTTCGTCGTGTTGTATTCCAGGAGGCCGGCTCTAGTTCTTTCCAGGAGAACGTTGTTAACCAATGGGAGGATAATGGCGTGATGGCATCAGCCGACGGTAACGGGGAATGAGGTGCATGCAAAGGCCGGCGATAGCAACGTGGAGCAAGTGTGGAACACGGTAGACATCACCAATTGATCCGAAATCTTCTTCGGGCACACTGATCGCTCCATGGTGTTCGAAAGAGAAGTTTGCGAATCCCGTACCCTCAACATCAACATCAGTATCAATATTTACCTTGTTTTTCGAGTAACCGCAAGGGCTGGCAGCGCCCACCAATTCCCAAAAAGGCAGTTGTATGAAGTTAAAACGACTCCATGCCCGATCCCTTGCCTGCAGTTCGTTTTTGCGGGCTGGGAACCACGGTGCGTGTGGTCTGATGGGGGATCCAGCATACCGCCCGAGAGCTCCGCATTCGTACGCGTGTTCTCTAATACCTCCTGCATCTAATTCTTGATCTGCGTGGCTTTATCTCTGCCCGTCAACTTCGGCTCCTCGGCAACGTCGTACCAGCTCGAGCTCCCACGGAAGCGCAAACATGTGCCGTCGCTTCCGGAAGTATCTTCCCCCTGGTCGAAGATGTCGGAAAGTCGAGGAAGACGGAGCACAATGAGCGCAGGTCAGACGAAGTGCGAATCAGCATGGGTAAAGCTAAAGGTCATGATGACCATTCGCCGATGTTCGAGCTACATGCTACAAACAAAGTATCTATGTTTAGTATTCCGATCGTCAGCTTCCGCACAATCTAGATATCATGCCTTTGCGTACTCATGCACGAGAGATGAAGTTGCGTTCTTTTGTGCCAACACTGTCTCTGTTTTTGAGGAGGCAATACTCCCCATACTCATTTTTCCCCTGCCACCAACGCCCAGGTATCCACAGCGCCCTCGTCATTAGCGAGGAATGAGATGCGTCAAGAAAAGGGAAACATGCGACACGTTCCCATGTCTGTTCATCGGCGACATAACGAGGCTCATTTCCGGAGGAAGTCGGATGGTGAGGAAAGTCAAGATCTACGAGGTAGTCACATGATTCCACAGGGACCTATGAAAGGCGTCGTTAATATATCCCAAGACAAAAAGCCAAAGTTGCGTACATAGTATTCCTGAACCTCCTGGTTAAGGTCATTCAAGCCGAGCGGAGTGCTCCAAGAGCCTTTCCTATCCCACCATGGCTCATTTGCAACGTTCCCCGACCTGAAGTGAGCAGGCAGCAATCCTTCGAATTCACTTTTCACGAAGTCGACCGAAACACCGTTAGGGACCAAGTAGTGTCCCGGGAAGCGATGCCATTCTTTTCCAAGACACAGTTTCAGGTCAAATCGCTTTAGGCCTGAAAAGTCGATGCTTGGCCTGTCGCTCTCATCTACGCCTACGGGTAAAGGCGGTAGAAGACCAGTGTCATTAAGAAGTCGAGGGAGTTCGAAGGCCTCAAGACGACTGAACACATCTAGCGGTGCGTGATAATAGTGCCATAAAGCGAGGACGCGCGAGATGGACAACAACCCAGAGATCAAGATGATTGACAGGGTGGTTGCGCTGAAAACAATCGACTTGGAGGCCTGTGGGAACAGTACAAAAATGTGAGTAGGAAGTGAGGTGGGCGGCAACGAAAAAGAAAAAGAACCACCTTGTATGGGGATTTCGTCATATGGATATATGTGATTTCAAGCCATCCACGTAGTAAATAAATTGTGACAGCCGCGTTGAAACATATAAGTGGGTAGGCAGGGAACATGAATCGTTCCTCTTTGTGGGCTTGCGCTGTCAGTATTAACGCCCATAAGTACAACGGGGACAACCGCAACGCGAGAATCGTAAAGGGGGAGCTTTCGTTAGGTCCTGGTTTGGTGAGCCCGAGACGCTTGCGGTCAGTAAAATATGTGATCGCAAGTGACGGTAACGAGGCAAACGCCAGCGCCAGAAGGACGTTGAAGTTAAGGAGAAGGTTGAGGATGTAGAAGTACCATGGCGACGTCCCATATAGGTCAGGGCCACGTTCTGAACCACTGAAAATGTTGTACCGAACAATGTTCCACGGGACGATAGTCCACTTGCCATAACCAACGCTGTCGATGCACACCACGGGCACCTGATATAATACTGAAAATCGGCGACGTTTTTTAGTGTGCACCGAAGGACTTACGAATATCAGAGCGGAAACCAAACCAGACAAGACAAGACGCCGCCAACGTGCTATCATCCACTTGGTATGTGCGGCGGGCTCTACTTTGTCGCCGCTGAACACAAAAAGTTCCTCGAACACGAATGGTAGCGAGAGGGCGAGTGCAAATGGCCATCCCACGATGGCGCCAGTAGCGAATGACATGGTGGCGCAAAGCGTCCTTCTGGTATTCTTGACGCTAGAAGGCTCCGAAGCAAATGCAAATGCAAGTGTAGTAGCATACATTGCAAAAGAGGAAGGCAGAAAGGCTGTGACGCTTTGAGAGAGCATGAAGGTAACAGGAATGAGACGTACCAGATGCAGCATTCCACATGCCTGCATTGAATAGGAGGATGAAAAACAAATAACGACCAACCCTGTCATTGATCTTTTCGACGACAGCGCGAAAGAAAGCAACTTCGCATAACGTGGAGGAGACGGCAAGGAAAATCCGGACGGCAAAGAACGTAGGTCGCTGTAGAGTGATTGGTTAGTTCTAGGCCATATGGTAAGATTCCCAGAATTACTTTTCCAAGCAAGAATATCGAGGATAGACGGGCCGGCGGCATGTGGAGTAGAATATAGGCCCAGCTTCGTATTGCAAACGTGGGAGTCACTTCCCATGTTTGAAATCCGTGACCGTGTTGTAAGAAGTGCAAAGGCTCCCAGAAGTTGAAGACTGCGTAATTGAGTGGATACCTTGGATAGTTGAGTGAAGACTAACCTTCATCACAGTCTTGTATATTAGAATACATAGCGCACGCTACACGGACGAGGAGCAAGATGCGAACGGCAGTCTGGAAGTCGGGCACCCATGGTTTCCGAGCGGACCTAAGTGGTGGTCAGAGAGTGCAGCCTAGATGTCGGAATGCTTGCCTGCGAAGTTGGTCCTGCAAGATACCGGCGTGTCTGTTCGGCTGTACTGCAGGAGGAGTTTGTTTTGGGCGTCTAAACCGCAGAGTTTGTATCCCTGAGGCCATCGCAATTGGTAAAAATAGGAAAAATGCAAATCCCACGTGAACCATCTATGTCACGTGACTCTGACAGAACAGGAATGTAAGATGAGGAAGTGAGCGAGGTGATTCGCCGTTGTCGCGGTCGACGATGCTTCCCAAGAAGCCGTCGTGCTTCAAAATTTCTTTCCTTTTCTCCCTCCAACCACCATCCAAACCTCTCCCCTACTCGATGGCGGATACAATCGAAACAGCTCAGTATTTTATCTACGTGCAAGTCCTTTCTGACGCGTCTCTTCGCGCCATCCTCACTTTTTTCTTCTTCTTTCAGCACGCAGGTTTATTTCTGCTGTGAGTCGCATTCGTTTGTCCTCCTTTTAAATCACTGACCCTCTTCTGTAGGCATGTGTAAGCCACTATTTCTTAAATATATGCGTTTACGCTCACGGCCAGTGGCAGATGCCGTCGTTTTATGGGACTGGATTATCAGCCTTCCCAGAGAGTGGCGTTTTGTACGCTGCTTTTACCCTCAGTTGAAACTCACTCACCGTATCCCCAGATTTGGAAGACCAGCTGGACGCCAGTAAAAGTGGCGTACCTTTTTTGTCGGTGCGTAAAAGATTCCCTTGCCGTTTATTTATTTCGGCCATTTATGTTCTCGACAAGCTATTGGGTGATCGCAGTCGTACCTTATCTTTTGTATGCCTTCGTCGCAAATCACACTCAGGAGGTCTGCGAGAAAATTTACAAAGCGAGTGTCCACTACCGTTCTTGTGACAATATTAACCTCCGTCGTTGTCTACAGATCCCGGTTGCTTTGGCTATGTGGAATCAAGTCGGGTCAGAGTGTCAGTTCTTACTTCTCCTGGCGATTTGACCTCTGAATTCGCCAAATGACTCCAGCCGTTCTGCTCATTCGCACCTATGCGTTCTTCCATCGCAACGTGTATATTCTATTGGCACTTATTTGTGCCCTCTCTGGGGTGGTTGCGTATCAACTCTACGTAGACGCGTCACAGATGATACGTGAGTATCACCGAAATGTGTGCATTCGGCCCCTCGGTTACTCACCTTCATTAGTTTTAGCTTTCATCACTCCCCCGAAGGTGAGTGAGATATTGGCGGAGACCGCATCCATCCATATCAAACCCCGGTACAGGGTCCCTGCTTCCCCGCGTCGAAGCCTCACTCCGCACACTTACTCGGTAATGGCAAATTAAGTCGTCTGCATAACTACTAAACATATCTCGCACAGGATTTTTTGTACGACTTGTCATTATGATAAGATTAGCATGCTTACCTTCAGACGAGATTGCCCCGCTCTTATTCGATACCCTCGTCACGGCCATGACGGTTTGGAAAGCTTTCAACATGCGTGTTAGAAATGGTGGAGCAAACAGCAAGCTCATTCAGACGTTCCTTCGCGAGGGTAAGCGTCAAATATAAGCATGTGTTATTGGACTCAATACCGTTTGGACTTAGGTGTCTTTTACTACATCTTGATCTCCATTGCAAACTTGGTAAGCTTGCTGCTTGAATGCGTGGTATCTAGCCTGGAATGATTCACATGGTTTCAACAGATTAACGGAATATTTTACCTGCAGTATGGCTCACATACACCGTCCTCTACATATACTTACCACTTGTAATCTAGACCACGTCAAGTTATATCGGCGCTGAATATTCCCCTTAGTGTCATGATGGCACCGCTACTTGCCTGTCGCCTTGTGAGCATTTTGTGCTGCGATTTTGACGTGAAGCTGACCATATTCCAGATTCTGGATCTGAAGGAACGTGGTGCAAAGACAGAAGCCCACTCAGAAGGGACCGGTGTTGGCGCCTTCGCGACCAAATCTGGTTTGAGCGCCTCGTCCAATGCTCCACCGCGCACAAAGCGTGCCAGTGGACTGAGAGTCCGACACCGCGACCCCGGGTCTACCATCGCCTCGAACATCATACTGAGCACTGTTGGAAGCATTCAACCCGATCTCGAGGCCGCAAACGTCGAGCTGGACGAGATACCTTCTGAATCTGGCATGGGATTCGCAGGTGACAGTTCTCGGACACTTGGCTCACTTGATCAAGCAAACCCAGCCTATATTTCGATCGAGCTGGAGTCCGCCGCACGATGGGGTAGCGCGGACGACGGAGATGAGACAGGGCCTTTATCGGGCATTCTAGTTAATGTCGAAAAGATGACATCAACGCTGTGACACTTATTTCAGGATTTTCATTTATTTCGGAAAAGCATAGGATTAATGATCCTGCTGCTTACAGTTGTACTCTCAATCGTTCTCTTGTACGTGTTTCCGAGATGCCCTTGGGAAGTTCAGCGTTTTCTCTTTTTATAGAGTACAGTTGTCACGATGGTTGGAAGAGATGAAATTATATGTTGAGTAGTAGGATACATCGAGCTTATACTGGCAGTCGCCGGTCCTGTTTGACCTTGACCTGGCAATCAACTCGATATTCAATTCACACACTTTTAAGATCCCCCAACATCGAGCTGCTGACAGTGCATACGAAAAATGGCCAATGCAATTCACCAGCGGCATCTCACTATCGAAGTATGTGTAGATTCGGTCGAATCCGCAGTGGCGTTGGTGTTCACGTCGTAGCGAATTCGCTCATTTGATTGACCCGTCGACTTTCCACAGGGCCGTCCGGGGGGGAGCAGACCGCCTCGAACTGTGCGCCGATCTGGGCTATGGCGGTGGAATCACACCAAGCATCGGGTTACTCCAAGCTGTGGAGAAGGCTGTCCCGAATGTTCCCATAATGGTATGCAAGTCTCAATTTGTCAAGCTAATCATAATATAATCCTGGCGGCAAGGCAATGATCAGGCCTCGCGCAGGTGACTTTGTGTACAGCGAAGGAGAACTAGGCGTCATGCTTCAGGATATTCAGGTTTTCAAACGGTACGGTGTGCAAGGCGTCGTTTTCGGCGTACTCACTCCCGCCGGGGACGTGAATGAGAATCAAGTCAGAGAGTGGGTATCGTCAGTTTTCCGTAACATAATTATCTACTTTGAGATAGACTTGTTTTGGCGACAACACCACTAGAAGGTAAGCCATCATATTATCCACCATTTGAGGCCATCCTTAGGATGCAATCAGTATGTTTCCACCGTGCGTTTGATATGGTCAATGACTTCCAAAAAGGTACGTCCAAAGATAAAGCAAATCATTGACCGAATCACTCACTATCGAAGCATGGGAAACGCTATCCAAGATAACTGGAATCACGAGGATATTGACGAGGTGACAGCATTCACCAAAGCAGCAGAGTTTCCCGGTATTGAATATGATTCCTGACAAGTGGCCAGCGTAAACACGCGAGCTCTCCAGAAGCTCTGAAAAACTTGGCATGGATGCTAGACTCTGCAAAGCGTACATCCGTCGAGATTCTCCCCGGCTCTGGAATCAACGCATCAACCATCCCGATAGTGTGCAGAGCTCTCCTATCTCGTGGACTGAAGGAAATCCATCTAAGCGGCGGTAAATGGATAGATGGTCGTTCCACACACAGACTCGAAGGGATGGGAATGGGCGAATGGAGGGTTTGGAGGACTGACGAGGAGGAGATTACAAAAGTAAGAGATTATGTGGACAATGCTTGTGCAACGGAGGGTAGTTGAATGAACGGATTGCTGATCTAAGCGCGTAATTCGTTACCTGTCACGTGACCCTAGCCGACACTATTATTGTGGCCCACTGAGATAATGGACATTTCGCCGTCGTCACCCTCAACACCATAATTTTCGCTTGAGAGGACCAGGAAAAGAGGAAGAACCTTTCAAATGACGAAGCGAGAGTAGCTACATTCAGATCCGCCGGATTTCGTCCGAAAGCTGACTCAGCCCCTTGCCTTTTCCGGCCGCGCGCAGGTAAATGCAGGAACACTGTCAGCAAAGCTCACTTCCTCGTAAACTACGATGTCAGACGACCTCTACAACCTCGAATTCTTTTCTTTGGTCGCTAGGATAACACAAGAAGTCTACAACTACATCGAGGTCAATGACAAAGTGCTCGCAGAATACGTCATCAATCTCCACGAAGAGTCGACGTCTCTCAAGCAATTCAAGGAGAAGTTGAACGGTTCTCTCCCGGACTCTGCCATCGAAAATATCGACCGCCTCATTCTCAGCCTGCACCCAAAGCATAAAAAGAAGTCAAAGGAACTTGCAAACATTCTCTCCAATCCTGATGTTCAAGGCGCCGAGTCGGACAAGCAAAAGCGTCTCTTCCCTGGTCTGGCTGTGCCGGACCAAGAATCGATGTTGCCCCAACGGAGGAATCGTTCCCGGTCCCGATCCCCGCCCCGGAAACGAAGTCGTAGTCCAGACAGAGGCCGTTCGTATGAGTCGAGGAGGGATTATAGGGACGGAAGAAGAGATCGCACGTCCCAGGACGAGCGTCCGGTTCTGTTCAAGATTTACGACGGTCGAATCTCTGGACTAAAGGATTTCGGTGCCTTTGCACAACTCGAGGGAGTTTCCGGTCGTGTGGAGGGTAAGCCTGTTTTGTAGGATTAAACCGTTTGTTCATTCTTACCCTGTAATAGGTATGGTCCACATCTCAAACATCCAGCGTGACCGTGCAAATTCTGCCTCGGATTTGCTCAGTAGAGGCCAACGCGTCAAGGTCAAAGTTATGAGCGTCGCAGGTACTCGAATAGGTCTTTCCATGAAAGACGTCGACCAAGTCACTGGTCGTGATCTTACTCCTCACCTGCGTATCAAATCCGAAGCGGAGATGGAGGAGGAACGACAACGCGCTGCGCGAGCCTCGTCAGGAGCAAACGCTGTTCCACTTCGTTCCCGGGATGAACATCCAGTGCGATCTGCCAAGCGACTCACGTCGCCCGAACGCTGGGAAATCAAACAGCTCATATCGTCCGGAGTTATAGATGCTTCAGAGTATCCCGACCTGGACGAGGATTTCAGTAACCCGGTGGCACGCGCGGAGGTAGAGGAAGAGCTGGACGTTGAAATCAGGGAAGAAGAACCTCCCTTTTTGGCTGGACAAACGAAGCGTACCCTTGACCTAAGTCCAGTAAAAATTATCAAGGCACCGGATGGCTCTATGAACAGGGCAGCCATCGGCGGTGCAGCACTGGCAAAAGAACGACGAGAGCTCCGTCAGCAAGAAGCTAATGAGCGTGCAGACTCCGAGTCTCGTGACTTCAATGCACCGTGGTTGGATCCTATGGCCAAGGATACGGAGAAAGTCTTCGCGCAAGACCTCAGGAGTTCTCTCAGGGACCAGAAAGCGGGAGAGGTTCCGAAGTGGAGGGAGTCGACGTTTAACAAGGCGACGACATACGGAGAAGTTCCGACGCTTAGCCTTCAAGATCAGCGGAAGAACTTACCTATTTACAAGCTTAGAGATGCGTTACTTCAAGCTATCGGTGATGTAATGTCGTCTTTTGACAACAAGTGGATAAATACTAATACGTTCCTTAGCACCAAGTCCTCATCGTTGTCGGGGACACTGGATCTGGGAAAACGACGCAAATGGTTCAATACCTTGCTGAAGCCGGATACGCTGACAAAGGTCGTATTGGTTGCACACAACCACGTCGTGTTGCTGCAATGTCAGTAGCAAAGCGTGTTGCAGAGGAAGTCGGCTGTCGTCTCGGCCAAGAGGTCGGATATACGATCCGTTTTGAGGACTGCACCAGCCCAGAAACGAAAATCAAATACATGACGGATGGCATGCTTCAGCGAGAGTCTGTCATCGACCCTCTTTGTAGTCAGTATTCTGTGATCATGTTAGACGAAGCCCACGAACGTACTATCGCTACGGACGTCCTATTCGGACTGCTGAAGAGTGAGTAGTCATACTGCACTTGTGTTTTCATGCTAACCCATTCTCAGAGGCCGTAAAGAAACGGCCAGATCTCAAGCTGATTGTCACCTCCGCGACATTGGACGCCGAAAAGTTCTCGAAATACTTCTTCGGTTGTCCGATCTTTACTATCCCTGGCCGGGCATACCCTGTCGAAATCCTATATACGAAGGAACCAGAGTCGGACTACCTTGACGCATCACTTATCACCGTCATGCAAATACATCTTTCCGAGCCACCAGGTGACATCCTACTTTTCCTGACCGGACAGGAGGAAATTGATACCGCCTGCGAAATACTATTCGAGCGAATGAAGGCTCTCGGCCCAAAGGTTCCCGATCTCATTATCCTTCCTATTTACTCTGCTCTACCATCCGAAGTCCAGTCGCGGGTATTTGAGCCCACTCCACCTGGCGCTCGCAAGGTCGTGATCGCGACCAATGTCGCGGAGACCTCATTGACTATACCTGGTATCTATTATGTCATCGATCCCGGTTTCTCGAAGCAGAATGCGTACGATCCTCGTCTGGGCATGGATTCGCTGGTGGTTATGCCCATCTCACAAGCACAGGCACGCCAGCGCGCCGGTCGCGCCGGACGTACCGGCCCTGGAAAATGCTATCGTCTGTACACTGAAGCAGCATTTCGCAATGAGATGTTACCCACTTCAATTCCTGATATCCAACGGACGAACCTCGCATCTACTATACTGCTTCTCAAGGCGATGGGTATCAACGATTTGCTCAGCTTTGATTTCATGGACCCCCCACCTGCGCAAACGATGCTCACCGCCTTGGAGGCGCTTTATGCTCTCTCCGCGCTCGATGATGAAGGGCTGTTGACTCGCCTCGGACGCAAGATGGCAGACTTCCCCATGGATCCGCCATTGGCGAAAATGGTCATTGCATCTGTAGAACTCGGGTGCTCGGAGGAGATCCTTTCCATCGTGGCCATGCTGTCCGTTCAGACGGTCTTCTACAGGCCAAAAGAAAAACAAGCTCAGGCAGATTCGAAGAAGGCTAAATTCCATCAGCCAGAGGGTGATCATCTGACACTGCTTACGGTTTACAACGGATGGAAGGCGGCGAATTTCTCTAACCCGTGGTGCTATGAGAACTTTATACAAGCGAGGAGCATGAGACGAGCGCAGGATATCCGCAAACAACTTGTCGGGATTATGGACAGGTGAGACCACCGCGTAAATCGACCTCTGCTCCGAAACTGACGATATGAAGGTACAAGCACGATATCCTATCCTCCGGTAGGGACTTCAACCGCGTTCGCAAGGCCATCTGCTCTGGTTTCTTCAGGAATGCAGCAAAGAAAGATCCGCAAGAGGGATACAAAACGCTCGTCGAGGGCACACCAGTTTATATTCATCCATCCTCGGCACTTTTCAATCGTAACCCAGAGTGGTTGATCTATAACGAATTGGTACTCACGACTCGTGAATATTGCCACAATGTAACCACCGTTGAGCCCAAGTGGCTTGTCGAAGTCGCGCCTCAGTTCTTCAAGGTGGCGGATGCGAACAAGATCAGTAAACGCAAGAAACAAGAGAAGATTGAACCGTTGTACAACAAATACGAAAAGGCAGACGAATGGCGGCTATCGAAAGTCAAACGAAGCGCACGCTCGGTGAGCTTCTTCGCCTTTTTATGCAATGTTTACTGACTACTTCGTCAGAGTCAAACATTCGGTTGATTGTTCTGTGTATTTTCCTGCAGTGCTGGTTATGTACTAATAGACTATTACTAGCATATCTCGTCAGTGCTTCAGGATATTCTGTTACTCTCCGTGTTAATTTCCATTTGATTGTACAACTGCACTTCCATAGAGATCATCCATCCTACGAATCTCATTAAATTAGTGTCAACGTAGTACTTTGTGACTTCCCCCACACCGGCAACAGGCGCAGGTGGGTCTGGGACAAGCATGAACGTCTGGAAGAACACCCTTGGGTGCCCTTCTACCGATCTGCCTGTGGTGAGTCTGGTGACCGGATGTTCCCGTGGGTGACATTTCCTGCGACGGTCACGAGCAACGAAGGGGGACGCGAACCTTTTAGGGTAGCAGCGAGACGACGGAGAGTGAGACGTTGAGGATGGGCCAACCTGGAATGGGGTGGCAATCGTCTGAACTTCGTGTTTCGTGCTAGGCTACAGCCATATTTTTGGCAAAAACCAGATGCACGGGCCGTTGATCCTTCCATCCAAAAAATGGTTTCAAGCTATATTTGCCAGGTGATAGGCAAGCGAGCAGTCGACATTCAGAAACGGTTACCGACACCGACTTTTTTCACTTGAAAGTTTCGTGTCAAGGCACATTCATTGATACTATAGTACACCCGCCAACCATTGGCCCGCTCTTACTAGTAGTAAGGGTTTTCATTACGAAGCGATTCCAGAAGGTCGTAATGGCAAAATCACTGGTGATCTAGGTTATGGGTCGCTCTTCTTTGCCTCAAGACGTATCCCTTGGAGCATTGAGTGGGAAAGCATTGTTACTGACACTTGTTGCACCATGGGATACCGAAGGAAGGGATGCTGCAGTCGAGAATGTTTATTTTGAAAAACCGGGAAAGCTGGATCCTTTCGTGACCGACATCCGCAACTTGAAATCAGTCGTAGGATTGGTGCCGGTTGGCAAAAGCTGGGGTATTGTGGACCGTGGCGGGCTAGATAAATATCCTGAGGATGAGATGCTGGAAGTCGACAGTGATAGTGAAATTGGTGAATAGATACTTCCATACTGCATGCAATATTTGGCTTCGAATTCTGCGAGGGAACACTAGTGACACTGTGAATGAGCGTCGTGTCCAAACTGACACTGCGAATAAGCGTCACAGCCAGATTGACGCTAAGAGTAAGCGTCGGTCAGACAACGCTAATTTCACGCGTCCCTAGAATCAGCATCACGGCCGGCTATTTGGCACAATGAGCGTCTCAGACGCTGTTTTTTAGTCGATTTACTTTTTGCAGTGTTGGGATTCTCCCCGGCTCTGGAATCATCCCGATAGTGTGCAGAGCTCTCCAATCTCGTGGACTGAAGGAAATCCATCCAAGCGGCGGTAAATGAATAGATGGACATTACACACACAGACCCGAAGGGATGGGAATGGGCGAATGGAGGGTTTGGAGACTGACGAGGAGGAGATCAGAAAAGTAGTAAAAGAGATTGCTGACCTAAGCGCGTAACTCGTTACATATCACGTGACCCTAGCCCATGTTAATCGACAGACGGTGAGCGTGGCCCAAGATAATGGACATTTCGCTGTCGTCACCCTCAACACCATAAATTTCGCTTGAGAGGACCAGGAAAAGAGGAAGAACCTTTCAAATGACGATGAAGCGAGAGTTGGAGTCTTTAGCTGGAGAAGTCGACTCAGAAAGCCCTCGGATGAAGCGACGCAAAGAACTCCCCGCGCCCTCGGAAGCGACATTTCCAACATCCGCGACCACAAACGCCAGCGACGGCGATGCAAATCTTCAGGATGTGGATGGAAGCAACATCGACACCGGCGTGCTCAAGGACCAAGCAAGCAAGTTGTGGCAGATGGTCAAGGATGCAGTCAATAAAGAGTGCGTTACAAACCAAGCTTGCGCGCCGCTTTGCTTGTTTTTCCTTTCTGACAGTTCTGCAAATGGCTCATAAACACACTTCAGAGGCAATATATGCTCTCCAGCTTTCTTGCGACTGCCGTCAAAACGTCACTATCCAGACTACTACAATGTCATCACACATCCCATCTGCTTGGACGACATAAAGAAAAAAATAGACGAAGATAATTATTCTTCCCTCGACGACGTTCAGCAGGACTTCGAACTGTGCTTTACCAATGCTAAACGATACAACATGAAGGACAGCCAAATCTGGCTGGACGCCAAATTCTTGCTCGTCAGTCTTTTCGAATACTTTCCATTATCAACTCTCACTTTCTGTGCACCTACAGAAATTCGCCAACAAAGAGTACGCTAGATTAACTGGCAAGAAAGTCAAGAAAAGCGGTGATCATGATGAAAACGGCGAGGACAAAGTGGAGGGTGACGGTGATGACGACAAGAAGAAGAACAAGCCGCCGAATATGAATCGTTTACTCAAATCAAGGCTTCAAAAGCTCGTGGAAAAAACAGATGAAGAGACGTGAGCTTTATATGCTGTCAACGTCGTTCAGATTCACTCAACTTCATACTTCCAGACACCATGTCCTTTCCGACGTCTTTATGGAGATGCCATCAAAGAAAGACTATCCATCGTACTACAAACAAATCAAGCGCCCAATGTGTCTGGAGTACATTTTCGTATGTCTTGGCGTATCTGGCGTGCAGAGACGTACTCACACCAACATAGAAACGGTTGAAACGCAAGGAATATGTAACTTCCGATGAGTTCGCCAATGACGTCGAGTTAGTATTTTCAAACGCCCTCGAATTCAACCAAGATCATAGCCAGATATGGGAGGATGCCACCACCCTCAGAGTTGGTTGGTCTTCTGTCGTACCAGCATAAGACTTACACTTGTCACAGGATTACTTCCGTCAACTCATGTCTGATCTACCGCCACCGCACGCCCTCCTTAGGTACGCAAAGACACCGGGCAAAATCAAGCTAAAAGTCCCCGGCGTGTCTTCCGCCCAAACAACGATGACTGCTCCGCCAGCAGATGGCTCAGGAAAGAAATCTACGCAGGAGCACGTAGCAAGCCCCTTAACGTTCCGGTTACCCGGTTCTGTCCCCACTATCAAGAGCCCCGTCCAAGCGTCCGCGTCCTTACCCCAAATCACCACGGCTCCAGTCGCCACGCCCGCAGCAGCATCGTCTGTAGCTCAACCTGCCGCACCCAAACCTTCTGCTCCGGTTCCAGCAACCCTTACTACGGCTGTGCCTCCGCGTATAACAACTCCAGCCCTAGTTCCTGCGTCTTTACCAAATTTGTCCTCGTCGAAAACCACTGCACCCTCCTCTCAAGCTGTCGTTCAGCAGCAACCTCAATACCCTCCCGCTGCACATTACACGCACTATCCCAACGCAACATATCATTCAGCAGCACAGCCCGTTGCCGCATCCAAACCTGCGGCGCCCGCAGTCGCACCTGGAGTCCATCACCTTCGGAACGCACACTCTGTCTCAAGATCCCCTGCACCATCACTCTGCGGTCACAGACCCTTGAAAGAGGTTTTCATCACCCTGAAGCCTGGGGGGAGATCGTTCTGGTTGGACCACCGTGACGGCGTCAAGTCATGGGCAATGAAGCTCGGCCATGGCGAGATTTCTTTGACTGTTTCTGAAGTCAAATTTTTTGGAGATGAAGATCGAGATAGTAGCGACGAAGATGGTGAAGGCCAAGACGCTGAGGAAGAGGAG
>JBBPMR010000309.1:0-26120 GCA_038090415.1 Rossbeevera mucosa | reverse complement strand
TCGTCGTTTTCATCGTCATCGTCACCGTCGTCGTCGTCGTCGTCGTCATCCTCCGCCTCTTCCATGGAAACATCAGGAGAAGCAACGGTACTTTTTGCTTTGCCTTTGTTGCTGCTCTTGCTGTCTGGCGATTTTAGGCCTGTTTTCGTTGCGCCATTTGAAGGAGCTCTGTCAAATATTGAATATGAAGTATGTACCGACCGAATGGAGTGAGCGGAAACGGACCCAGCTGAATTCGACATGATAGCGCGAATGAGCGTTGTTGGTGTGGCGTTTGTGTTTGTATCGGGGATATATTTGGTTAGGTTAACTACGGTAGTGTACCGAAACGGGTATGTACCCTGCGATGACCATCGAATGGATGGCAACGACGTGATCCGTCCATGTAACTAGCGAGCTGGAGGGTAAACCCCGGACGTGTTCAGGGTGGTCTGATGGGCGCGTCACGGGCGGGAGCACGTTGGTGGTGATGTCGAGGTTCAAGCTCACAGGTTATGAGATGCGATCGCAAGAATTGGGCACTCGAGCCTGAGATGCGATGACATGACATGCAAACGGCGGGGAGAAACAAGACAATGTCGACGGAAATTTCCGTCTATTCTGATGACCGTGTGAGAAGGCGAAATATCTGATATCTCTCCTCGCTCTTCCACCACCGACCGTCCCGACTACCCCGACCACGACGACCCCGGCCACGACGACCACGACGACGGCCACAGCGCTGACAGCCCCGACTCGACGTGCTCTTGATACGTCACCGTTCGTCCGCTCTCGGTCCACCCTCCTTTTACCCTTTCCCGTTCCCGCGAGTCTGAACTCCCCTTCTTTACTTTTCCACCAACACCATGTCGAGACAGCCTGTCGTCTCGCCAACACCCGCAGACACTGAAAAGCCTCCCGTATTCGTCCCGCCCCCCGTACAGCGCCTCTCCCAAGCCGCTCTCACCGCCCTCACCCTTCCGCCCGATCGTGCAGCGACCCTCCCCGCTCCATCCGCTCCCACTCCCCTCCCCGGCCCAAACAGAGCGCCCGCACCCGCACCCGCAACCGACCTCTCCTGCTCCCAGTCCTGTCGCTCTAAGCCATCCACCATCTTCCCACGTCTCCACCGTCTCGAAATCGCAGATGACATGCCAACTACTCACAAAAAGCCCCCCCTCCTCGACCTCAAACTCTCCTCCTCCTCCTTCCTCGATGCCGTCGCTACCGACTCCGAATCCGACAAGCCCTTTTATGCCGTAGAAACAGTCGGCTCCTCCACCACCGTCTGGCGTTCAGATCCTTGGGACAGCTCCGCCAAAATCGCTGACATACGCTGGCCCAAGGATCTTCCTCTCAAGGGAAAGAGCCGGGATCAGGCACTGGTCCCCACGATACAGATGGATGGCCTTCGATGGAGTGACTCTACCAGTCTCCTCAAATACAGCGGCTTAGGGAGGTGCGTATTCCACTGCTCTGCGTACTTGTGCACAGTTCCTCATTCGGCTCCCAACTTGCTGTGGATACTAGTTACTCCCGCAAGTTCCACGTTCCATACCACCCACATGTTCTCAAATGGAAACGAGAGGGAAATACATATGTGGTATGTGTTTCTTATTCGGTTCCCTGTCCACACGCATCTTTACCCATCGTTATTATTACTCTAGTGCACCACGGTTACTTGTAAAGGCCCCGTAGCCACATTGGAGTCTTTTTGTGACAGTGATACAGCACCCAGATTAAAGGTGTTCGAGACCTTAGGTAGTCTCCATCGATCTGTGCCTCAGCTCGATCATGCAGGTATATCACTCTTTCTCCTCGACCACCTCTTCGTCACAGCGCTCTTGCTCGTCACCGAGCCAGACAGTTGGATGACCCTCTCCCGTAACCCAACATCCATCGACGGTTCATCAACCGACATGCCCCTGTCTCTCAAGTCCTTAGGTACCCAGGCCTCTGCTCGGCAGTGGAGAAAAATCATGTATGGGGAGCCGATGTACCCGTCGCTTAAAACACCAGCTTTTGACAAGAGTACCGTCAACCGTTGTGAAGACGCTGACATCCTTGACACCTCCGAGCCGCCACAGTTGTCTACTTCTGTGCGCCAATGGCGCAAAATCGTCTACGGGGAACCGCTTTACCCTTCCCTACGCCCGCAGTCGGTTGACGCATTCGATTTTCCTCCGCGGCCTAGTACGGCAACTAGTTTTTCATCCGAATCAACATATTCCCCTGCCACTCCTTCCTCAGCTCCCTCTGCCGGTTTTTATAGCCCACCATCGCCGTTTGATGACGCCGACAGAACCACTCTCCGCAGCGGTAACAACGCTCGTCAGGACGGTTCCCCATCAGTGTCTTCTTCAGGCACGCTTTCCCCAATGCCTTCTTCGGAATGTATACCGCTTTCTGCGTTTCCTAGTGCAGTGCCTCGGCGAGAGTTACCTTCTCCTCCTTCATCTTATCAGCCTCCGCCTTCTTTTCAGCCCTGGTTGCACCGCTCTCGTTCATCACCGAGGCTCAGCCACAGCACCCCAACTCCGCTTTCATTAATGGATGATCCAGACGATCCCACAAACCAGAGCTTGCTTACACGCATATCCTCTGGGTGGAATGTGCGGCAACTACCCACACCCCCACTTCGGGAGTCGCCCGTCCATTCTCCGCAAACACAGGCTGGGCATGTGGAGGGTAGGCGGCTTTCGCAACCACATCAGCGATCCCTGCCACCGACGCCACCCACGATCGAGAGATCTACATCGGAACAACAACATGGCCATTCGCAGTCCCTGGTGGTCACATCGAGGACCCCACCAGTCATGACTACCCCTCGACCGTCGACACCCCAACCGGGGCCGTCGCAGGGCGATGGGGCTACACGACCACGACGACCACGACCGGAAAAAGATCCTGATGAGGTTATCAACTGGATGCGGAGCATCACCCGTGCACACCGGAGGCGTGCGCTTGACACGGACGACGATGAGGCTCCGGTATCGCGACCAGACGAAGCAATGTACGAAGCGCCGCCACCTGCGTACAACGCTATCGATTTTTCCACGCCTCCACAGGCACGTTCACCGCCGCGAGGCACATATGTTTGAGCAAGGACTTTGTTGTAGCGCTTGATTTATGGATTTCGCCCCCCCTTTTTTCTTTTCGTTCTTGCCCACAAGCAGGCTGGGTTCATCAATCTGTTTTTTTGTTCTCTTAATCGACGTCGATGTATCGCTTACAACGTAATACCGCCCCTGCTCATCTGACACAACTCAGTTATATCCGTTTTGCATGTTTACCTATAACATTCACATTTGTACACGACCCCGTCGTGCATCCTGGTATAATCTTCTCTCTCCCCATATTTTGTCCCAGGTTGGACGAGGTATCTGATAATGTCCCATAATGTTTTGTTTTTTGACCTGTTTTTATGCATCCCGAGGTTACGCTTCGCTGTTTCTTATTCTCCATTTCGTTCTCTGGCATCTATTCTATTGTGCTGACGATGTTCTTTTTCCCGTTTATCACTTCGTTTTCGTCTTGTACCTATAGAGGAAAAGCATCGAAGGGATATATAGATTATTTGTATACGGCGTAGGTGAAGGTATTTCAATCCAATCCCGCTATATGAGACAAGCTCATGTCAACGCGTCGGAGGGAGACATTAATACTGATCTGATATCCCCGGCGCCACAGTCTTCCTCATGCCCAAAGTTGGCCCGGGCCGTACGCCCGAGAGAATAATGTGACGGTGATGCTGATCGCCGTCGGTACCGCGTGCAACCCACTCACGACTGGGTGAATTTTTAGGGTCGGTTGATTCACTCGACCGAACGTGCGTGTGCCTGTGCGGGGCGCGGGTGGCCGATCCTCGCCTAATTTCGGGTGTGCGGTCACGGTCGAATTGGCCGCGACCATCGTTGTCGCGGTCGCGGTCGTTGTCATCATCGTCACCATCATCATCATCAAGGTAGCATCATGTCACCATCCTCGGTATCATTATCAACCATGGAGCGCGCTTGGACCGAACCGTCTCCATACTCTATCAGCGGGACAGCCCAATTCACCGATACGGGCGCTTGCCCTGGGTCTGGGTCTGGGTCTGGGTCGCAACCAGAGATCGGAGGCGCATCTGGTGCTAGGGATGGGGATAACGACGAGACCAGGGCGAGATTGATCGTAGTGATGGTGAGTTGCTCGTTTCGAAGTTTTCTTCTTCTTTGGGGGGTGTTCCCTGGTCGGGGGCTTCGGGGTTCGTGGTATGTGGGTGGGTGCGCGCGCGCAAACGACCCTTGGCGCGGAAACGCATACGTGACGTCATGCGTGCGCGCACAAGTGGTCCGAGGGAACGTACTAGGGTGATCTGGTGCGACCTAGGGACTATGCATTGGCAGGGTAGTTCCGGGTTCCGTCTCCTGAGTGTCCCTGGAGTCACGTCCCCTGATTGACACACATCACCATCACAGGGTGTATCGGGAACGGGCAAGTCCACGTTGGGCAAGGCCCTCGCGGAGAACCTGGGTCTCCCGTTCATCGACGGGGACGACCTGCACCCGGCTGCCAACGTAGCCAAGATGTCGCGGGGGGAGCCGCTGGAGGATGGGGATCGTTGGCCGTGGCTCGAGCGGATTCGGGAGTGGGCGGTGGAGTGTGTAGGGGTGCAGGTGCGGGGCGGGGCGGGAGTGGGTGAGCGTAGGCGGCTAGGAGTGATCGTGGCGTGCTCGGCGTTGAAGGGGGTCTACCGCGCGGCGTTGCGGGGAGGGTCAGCGGTTGTGTTGGATACATATTTCGTGTTCCTGAAAGGCGAGCGGGAGGTGTTGTTGTCACGCATGCAGAGTCGACAGGGACATTTCATGAAGGCTCGGATGTTGGACAGTCAGTTGGAGACACTGGAGAGTCCGGAGGGCGAGCCGGGCGTGGTGACGGTGACGGTGGAGATGTCGACGGCGGAGCAGGTGAATACGGTCGTACGGGAGCTGTTATCGTAAACAATTGCCTTATCTTCACTACAACATGGACCATGGACACGGTGGACACGACGGGGGGCACGAAATGGGCCCCATGTGCTCCATGAATATGCTCTGGAACACCCAGATTATCGACACCTGCATCGTCTTTTCCTCCTGGCATGTCCGCTCCAACCTCCATTTCGTCCTTTCTTTTCTGGCCATCGTTCTGCTCAGCGTCTTCTACGAATACCTCAGGCTCTTCCAGCGCAACGTCGACGCCAGGATTCAGCAACAGGTCACCAAGGGCAAACGGGCTGCTAGCCCGCCCCAGAGTGGGCGGAGCACGCCTACTGGGGAGCGCGCAGAGCTGACGGGGCTGTTGAATGGGGCCATGAAAGCAAAGTGAGTGACTCCCTCCGTGGGCGCAAACACCATCATTGACCACCCTGCAAAGGCAAGCGGCGATTCCAGTCCACTATCGGACGTTGCGCGCTGGGCTGTACGGCGTTTCGGTCCTGCTGTCGTGCTTCCTCATGCTGGTGTTCATGACCTACAATGTACGCGGTTTCGGTTCTTTTTTCCGGCGTCGTCCCTCATGTATGGATACCACAGGCATACCTCATCTTTGCGGTCGTCGCCGGCGCTGCTATTGGTCACTACTTGTTTAGCGGATTCACAGAGCCCGACAGCAAGGGCATGGCGTGCCATTAGTTGTCTCTCGTTCTCATTTTTGGATGAATATTCCCAGCTCTCCACTCAGTATATATATGTAACGATGGAAGTTTTGCGCTTTTTACAACACTATGACTTCATTTCTACGTCTTGGTCCTTTTTTGCCAGGTCGTGTACCTTGAGGAGGGCATCAATCTCAGATGGCCTGTATATCTTTGCTTTGGGCTGCTTGGTCCCCTCGTCGTACGTCAATACGGCAAACTCCACTAAACAAGAAATGAGCATCACGACCGAAAGAAAAGGCAGGAAGACCGACGTTTCTCGCTCCCCAAGGTAGTGCTGTCCATGGTCCTGCTCATTACTTTGAGTACGAGCCCGATCGCCTCATCGACGCCTATGTCGTCCTTGTACTCTTGCTTAAGGAGACTCTGCGCGGTGCCGTTGTTTGCGCCAATGCAGGTTGCTTTCCATCCCGAATAGTTACCCGAAGGGTCCGAATGGTAGAGCTGGAAGCGGTAGTGTGGGTCGTATCCTGCGTACAGGATGGAGACGCCAAAGGGCCGGAGACCTGTAGGCGAGAGTGTGTGCGTAGGACGAACAACAGTGACAAGTGGTGACGTACCTCCAAACTGCGTGTATCCTTGTTTCATGTCGCAGAGCTGCTGTGCGAGCAGCTCGACGGGAATGTCTTCATTGTATTGCAACAGGTGTTGCTGCGCCACCGAGCGAGCATAGTTGACGAGCGAGTTGGCATCAGAAGTGATCCCTGCGACGCCGCCGATCACGTTTCTAGCACGGATCGCAAGGATCAGGGCCAGCTGAAAGGGAGGCGAGCTGGAGACGTACGAGTTGAGCAAAAACATCTTTTCGCCGCTGCCGCCGTATCCGCCGCTTTCCTTGGAGCTGGAGAGATCGAGGAGTTTACCGGTGACGCGTTTTTCGGCGGCAAGGACTACGCCGTCTTTGGCGAGTACGCCGAGGACGGTGCCTGCGTGTGAGATGGCTTCCATGGCATATTCGACTGGGCTGGATGTTCGTCGCGGTGTGTGTGACGGGGCGAGATGGACGTACTCTGGTATAGTCGGCCTGGTGGGATGGAGGTGAGCGTGGAGGGGAAGGTGATCGTGGATGACGTACCCTCTGGCGAGAATATGGTTGTTCTGCCTGGAGAATATGATCGGCTAAGCGGTGAGCGATCTAGAGAAAGATGTTACGCACTGTCATATCGTCTGGCCTGGCAAGAATCGTCAGTTGCGATTTTAGACGGGTACGTGACATACCATGATGATGATGAAGATGGACGCGTAAGTGAAAACGGTAATTACCGATTGGTTTCATAAGTAATACATGGGCGACTACCATGGCCAAGGTACATGTGTATTTTACTACTTGGAACGCAATGTGATTATTCTCTGACCCCCGTCGCGTGATTTCTAAGATTTCTGCCGTTCAGCACCGCGCGGCGATGGAAGGAAGGAGTGGACCGCAAGGTGTGCACGCCCGCGAACCTCGAAACGGTAGAGATATCGATATCCGACAAGAGCGTGTTGCCAAGTTCGTCTTCTTCGTTCGAATGCAGTGTGGCCGGGGTTATATTTCTTGTATCGTGACCGTTGGTGCAGATCCGCACTTCCCGACCTTCTCAGCCAACGCGAGCTCAAACCTCCTTCTTAACAGACGTCAACGCCAAGAAATCGACACCAGCGCAGACGTCATTAAATCCAGGGCTCACGGTCCGTTCCCTTCATCCCCCGTAAAGTCTCCTGATTTTCCGTACAGAAAGAAGAATAGGTACAACGACTCCAATACTCGCAGAAACCAAGCTGGTAAATCACAAAAAAGTGCAACGGACGCCGGCGAGGAACACGCTCGCTTTCAATCTCAATTCACTCAGCATGATCAGTCTGTCACGAGTCTTAGACGTCGTCCGCTCAGGCCTCACAATGGGGCCAGACGCCAGCTCGCAGATTGCTCTCGTCGCTCCCGTCTCCGGCCATTCCCCGGGATTGCTTCCTCCACTCCCCATGGCGGCATCGCTCGATCCTCGCCGTTCAGCGCGGCCAGTCAGAATCAATGTTCTGTCAGCTCTATCATCATCCCTCCCCCTTCCCCCTGTACCACTGGTCGTGAACGGGGCAGAATTGCATTAGCAACAAACTCAGATTCGTGGTTGACGAATCTGAGTTTGACTTGCCAGAATCGGTACTGCTGGTATCTCGGTCTTTGTAGTCTCCGCAAACTCATTAATTCACACAAACCTCTCACGGGGTCATCCAAGAAGCTACGAGGTCCTTGCTTAATCACTCGTGTACCACTGTCATCCGATAAACCCCTTTAGAGCTGTGTCACCGTTCAGGAGGGCTGAATATCCCTCCACTGACAATGAATTCGGTGTGCACTCTTACAACTGCAAAACAAGAGCAACAGCGTCGATATTGCTGAAAAGAGTCTCGACTCAATCCACGAAAGGTGACGTGGTAGCGTTGTGGAGCAAATACACTCAGTGGTCGGTCCCTTTTTTATGCTGTGTTTGCCGCCGAGGTCGCCCTACGCTGCCAATGAGCGTTTCCCAGACTGCGTCGCTGTATCAATCTGCGGACAAACCCAACTCTCCACGTGGAGTCACTTTTCCAGTCGTCGATAGACTCCCACCAGATACACCACACGATTCCCCCATCAAGGAGAGCGAGATATGGAGACGAAAGTCATCGAAGAGGTCAAGCTCAACGAGAAGGAGTACGAGACTTGACAAACGCCAACTGGACTAGGGAGTACGAACTTTGAACGTGATCGACTGCAGTTTCTCAGTTCGCGCCCCTCGACCGCGACCAAGAGGGTCCCAAGGGTCCAAGGAGGAGCGTGTTCCACCAAAATATTTGATCTCGGAGCGTGGCGCACGTTAACGCACGTTCAACAGCGACGATGACACCAATTAGTTCTGGCATCTTGCCGTGCCCGACTACCCCACATTTCCAATCTCGGTCTCGGTCTCAATCCAAATCCAAATTTCGTTTGCCCCAGCATTGCCACTCAAAGACCACGAGCTCAGTGTTCAAGTACAAGGCCTCAAAGACGATCCCGTGGCCGCCACACTTTGTTGCGGTCCGAGAAACCAAAAAGGAGCGACTAAGCATGCCAAGAAGAGCGAGAGCACGCTCAGTCTGAAGGTGGGGTTGTCGCTCCCCGTTGAGAATGCGGCGGTTATGGAAGAAGAGTTTTGAGTGGTAGGGGCGAGGCTGGGGATGAGCGCACACGCCATGGTTGATTGGCGCAGGCCAATAGCGTCGAGGGAGATTGGGCAATCGATTTGGGTCTTCTCCGGGTGGTGTAGTTGGAAACTCGCAAAAACAACGGACGGCCGGAAGCGGGCATCGGAGGTAGATGGTGATCGATTGATATACTTCCTATCCCACTTCCACCCTCGCCCTTACTACTACTTCAACACTACGCTCCACAGGCCCACGCTCGAATTCTAGACATGGATATAAACAACCCTACGGGTGGTTTTGAAAACATCCGAGATCGATTTGGCCGGTTCAGGGTCCTTATCGTTGGGCGAACGAACGCTGGCAAGACGACTATTCTCCGTGCCATCCGTAATAGCACTGAGAACAAATCTTTGACGGTGAAGGCAACAAGGCGCGCGCGTCCAGTGTGATGCTACATATAGCTGACTTGTTTACCAATACCGGGCTGTGCGACTAGATCAGTCTGACCGATGTCGAGGGATCCAGGGGGGGGGAAGTATCACTTGTAACATACTCAATGAACTAGGAAATGACCGGCATCACCACCAGCGCGGAATGCACGACATCGAGCACGAATTGATTTTCCGGAGCAATGACAAATTTGTTTTTCATGATTCGCAGGGCTTCGAAGCTGGTTCTGTAGATGAACTCGAACAATTAAAGGAGTTCATTGCTGATCGTGCAAACACGACATTACTTAAGAAGCGGATTCATGCCATTTGGTAAGAGCTTGAACAATGTGGGGGATAGTCAAAGTCGATGAGTTGTTAGGTACTGTATCCCGATGGATAAATTAGATCGAGCAATCCAACGCTTGGAAGAAAAGTTTTTTAAAGAGTGTGATACAAAAAATGGAATAACAGCTCTCTTCGAGTCGCCTCGTCAGATTGTCCTTGAGTGATTCTGAACTGTTCGTAACATCCATCTAGCAAGCAAAAGAAAATATTGTACTACTGGACACGGCCTAAGTATTCATCCAGTGGAGCTCCTCACCTTACATTTGAAATATCAGGGCTCGACTTGCTGACCGCTGCCCATAGACCAACTTTCGACAAGGAAAGGTCTTTTAGTGCATCCTTGTCCATCAGCTGGGCATTACCTTTCAAGCATGTCCTCTATCGTAGTCGCTCTCTTGCATCGTCCACGTCTCTGTGCACGGGCATGTTTCTACCCTGTCCCGACGTCTTGTTCACTCCCTGCCATGCAGGACACGTCCTCCGCAGAATCCTTTACGCAGACGACAATTCCCGCGAAGAGGACTCAAGGCCGTCGGACGCCCTTCTGTCTGACCGCGCTCGTGCACGCGGTGGACACGTCCTGCTGCCCGCGTTCGCTCGGAACGGTGCAGGAACTGCTTCTCATATTGGAGGCATACTAAGAGGAACACGACGAGTTGCAGATCGTGCCGATCTATTATACGTCTGACCTCTTGTCGCGGTTCGCAAAGAGGGCCAATCCAGGTCGTTGCTACGTGGAGTGCTCACATGCACTCTCGCCCGCCCGGCATTCGTGACGTTATCTGTGTTTACGGATTCATGTTTAGCGCAACTGGATACAGCAGAGAATTACTCACCTTGTGTTCGTGCACACCAGCCTAGCTTTATGGATTCTGGCAGTGGTCGGGAGCTACTCCAACTCTGGGCCCTGGATACCGGGTCGAAGGCAGCCAAGGAACGTGATTCGGTGGTAGTACATGTCATGATGTACATTTTACTTGGAACGCAATGCAATTACTCTATCCTCAGGGGCGTGATTTCTAAACGATTCATGTTGTCGAGAGCTGAATGGATCCCACGTAAGACTTCTGTCGACACTCTACCGTTCAGCGCCCACGTCGATTACACGCAAAACTCGGAGTTCATTGACCATGTCGACGCGGAGCATGTGATAAGTGTATTGCGTTCGCACAAGAGAGTCGTGTAGAGTGATGCATTCGTTTACAGATCTCATGGGGAGAATGGGCCGTTTGCGCGGGGCGACGGAGGGACGGTGTGGACCGGAAGGTGTATACGCCCGCGAACCTCGAAATGGTGGAGATCTCCATATCCGACAAGGGTATGCTGCCAAGGTTCGTTTCGTTCGTTTTATTGGAGTTGTGATATAATTAAAAGTTGCGTTGCTAGGTTGTCGGAAGGTTGGTTGACAAGAAAGAAGTCTGGCTTGGTCGTTGCAAAGAAGGGCTCGTATGCGATCAGGGTCGGCATCTCGAGGGTATATTTCACGGTATTCGAGGTGACGATTTGCTGACGATGAATGCGGTCGACGTGAAGCAGGTCAGGGACGTGAACACTCCGGAACTTCCGCGGATGTATTTCTTTTCTTCTGTGCAGTGACGTCACAATATCAGTATGTCTGAAGAGGTGTGTTTGTCTGTATTTGTATTCCGGAACTGTTCAAACATCACAACTTGTTCATTGTTGTACTTTTCTCGTTCGTAAAATTATGTCCTTTGCAGACGGCGCTTCAGAGTCTCTCAGACCCATTTTACTACGCTCAAGCACTCCAGGTATGTCGGATTTTCTATTTCTTGCACAATAAAAATAACTTGAACATCCCCGCAGCTCCCAACGAGAAAGGTGTTCGCTTCGTCTCATTCGAGTGTTTCCGCTTTCTTACTCTCGTTTTCCAGTTCTTCTCTACCTCGAGGGCCTTCGTGAATCGCAATCGATCGGTTCTCCAAACTCTTCCGGCTTTCCCAATCTTCCCTTACCCCAATCCAAACATAGACCTCTCGAAAACGATCCCGATTTCGATGACATAAATTCGAACATCCAGGACGGTCGCAAGACCGAGCTCTCCCTCGCTGGTCCATCAGCCCTCGTAAGTACCCATAATATACCCAATTTATCCAATCTTCAACCTTGCATTCGTAGCACGAACCCAGTCCCCATGATCCGCCAGGCCCTCACTACGAGTCTTTCGACTCCGGTCCTTCTTTCGGAAACTTTGGACCACTTCCTGATCATCCCTCTCAGAATGGCGGCCCTCCCTGGAGTAACTCGTGGGAGGTATGTCCTGCTTCTCTTCTTGCCCCACGTTGTTCTCTGACGTATTCATTGCCAGTCTCAAGTTAATGGTACCGCCTATACCGGTGCCAGAGTCCCTCTCCCGAATTCCGTCGCTTCTCCCGTCACTGCCCCGTTGCAAATCACTGTAGAGCCCCCTTCCACCCCAAGCGGTTCAAAGTCCCAATCCCGTTCCCAGCTGAGTGCCTCACAGTACAGGTCACAGAAATCCGTCGTCTCCGTCGTCGAGAGCGAGTCTCGCGATACCATCACTGGACGCACAGTATGTTTCTTGTTCTACTCCCTCTCCTTTTTCTTATCGCTTCATTCGCAAGCAAATGAAAAACACGAGCAAGGCTCCGACCATCCGCAGCCCTCCTCCAGAGGAGACGCCATTGTCTCCCTCGCGACGCTCCCGTGCCGGTTCTAAATCGCAATCGCAATCACAGTCTCGCATCGCCTCGGATTACCCCCCTTTACCCCCCAGTACCCTTCTTAGTCCCTCTGGGCGATCGAACCACCTCCCAACCTCCCCCCGCTCACGTCATCGTGCACCTAGCATTTCTCCCTCGGATTCACCTAGTCAGGCACCTTTAAAGGCCATGCGCAAAGCTTTTGAAGAGCAAGCAAGGCTCGAAAAAATTCATTCGGTCGCCAGCACGTCCCAAGTGAATGACGAGGCCGTCTCCCCAAACGTAGCCCTGCATCTATTTCAGCCAGCCCCATGTCCCCTTCGCATCATGTCAGGCCTTTCTCACCCTACCGTCATGCCCCAACGAACGAGGACCTTCTCCACGCAGCCGCTGCGGCTGCGCTAGCTCAGAAGGCGCCCTCTCAGGTCGGTTCCGCTGTCGCTTCGCAGGTTCACTCGCAAGTGAACGGCGGAGGAAGTAAGATGTCCCATGTTTCGCATCACACGCGCGCCTCCCAACATACCCATGTCACTCAACAATCTCAACATACCCACTTGACTCAGCGCTCTCGTCAGAACCACCAGTCTCGCACCCAAACGCCTGTCATCGAGGATGGCGTGGCTACCCCAACACCTTCCCGTCCTCCTTCACCTTCTCTCTCGCTGAACGCGGATGAACAGGAGATCATTGCTCAGACACTTGCGGCACGCGGAGCAGGCGATCGCACTTCATATGCGCCAAGCACTTTAGAACCTGAGGTTGTGCATTCTCACTTCCACGACATGGACTTGTGCATCCTTCTCCACCAGATGGATGATGGTCACACGCACGAGGTCGTCAAGAAGGCACTCCGGAAGGCTGTGCGGCAGCGTGTGAAAAAGCTGGGAATGGAGTACGATGCCGAGGTATCCGTTCTTTGCGTTCCTAATCGATGTTCTCGACTATTGACCATTTATTTTTCATTGTAGTCGATCAAGCAGTATCGCAAGTCCTTCCATGACCACGATCCTAGCGTTCATCTCAATGGCGACTGGGAACCTACGGTTCCGGTAGGTATCTCTTCCGTATATATTACGTTAAATAATTTGACACCACTGCAGCATCAGCCGCCCGAGTGGGCCAAGGAGTTGATAAATGGCATGATCAAGGTGCACGAACGCCTTGATGTTTTGAGCCCTCAATCTTTCAACGCATCCATGCCACCTCGGAGCCAACAGTCGTATGCAGAATCCACTGATTCACGTCAGCAATACCGTGGCGGGGAAACCGAATATACTGAAGGGGATGATCAATATGGTCAAACACCTCGCACGCAGACTGTCAATATCAATACCCAGGTAACGGGCACGATGGCGGAGTCGATGTACCAAGCGAATGGGACCGAAATAGTGGGTGAGTGATGAAAAGGTTGTTGGCTGAGACAAAAACTCATCTGCGCAGATGAGGAATATACCACTTGCGAGAACAGTACCCAGCGGTTCGGAGCACAGACCGTGACCGAGCATCGCGAATATCTAACCGCCGCTGATCGTGACGATTCTCCTGGACAACAGTTCCTGGAAGAAGAGTTGTACAAACTGAGAATCAAGCCTGGGGGAAGCCAGTCCGCAGTCACTCACAAAACTTGGGAGGTTGCACGAGACGATCAAGAGGAATTTGAGGAGGGTCATGGCGCGTTTACCGAGTCTGGTCTTCCAGAGATTCCAGACAGTGGCAACTATACCGAGCGCCGAGTTCCGTCTCCTCCCTTGCCACCAGTTCCACAGGATGCCAACAGAGGAGATCTCGTTCCTTCACAAAGTTCGCAACTGTGGAACTCTGGGCAAGAATCGACCGATATGGCACCTCCGCCTTGGCAACGGATCCACCAGCGATTGCTCAATTGGGCTATCATCTGGCCGATGACCGAGATTGACGCGGCACTAACGAGCACCACTCGAGGACAGCAAGTGGACGAGGTTGCTCTGAGCATTTGGTCGACGCAAACGTACAAGCGCTATGTCAGGAGTCGGATGACGGACGTTCCTGGAGGAAAAGTAGACAGATTGTTCGTACCCCCCAACATGGCAGACGCCATCAGTACTGCTGTGTTCAACGGACGGCATGGAGATGCGTGCGGAATGCTGAGAGAACTGTGGGCACCGTTTGGGTTCCATGGAGCTCCACGGTTGATCGTCGTGCTGGCGAAGCATCGACAGGACGCGAATCATTGGGTTGTGCATAGGTGAGCAATTTATTCCATAAAGTTATCGGACCAACTTCTTATCGCCGTGAAGATTCTCCTTGCCGGATGGTGCGTTGACCACATACGACTCGTACCCTGAACGGACTCTTCCGGATGGTCGAGTGAGTCATTTCTAGTTAGTTCTGTCTGAACCTGCTAACTCCATATTTAGCCCCTCGGCTGGTGGTTCGCGATCCGTGTTGCGTGGCCGGGTGCCATCTATGCCAACCCTGACCACCTGATGCAAAAGATGGTCCGTCTGCACCGACCGATGCAGCTCAATATTGATAACTCTGTCGCTGCTGCCGGGATCTGGCGCAACGTGTTGATGGGCTCACGGGCCGAGCGCAGTCTAGACCTGGAGCGTCTCCGAGATTTAATCAACACAGAAGTGAGGAATTTGAGACAGCGAAAACTACAGGGGAAGCTAACGGTTAGTTCGTCGAAACCGCACTATGAGGATATGTAAGACGGACATGATTTTTCGTCTCACTCGATCTACTTTATCAAATTCCTTCTCTTGTGCTTTTTTCGTGTGTTTTGTTACTCCGCACATGTGGTATGTGGGGTAGGATACCTTTTTTCAAGGGGCAAAAATGAGCTGCAGTTTTTACATCTTTCTCCGACGCATGTATGTTGTACTATTCGTAGGTAAGATAAAAGCAATGGAAAAGAAAAAGAGTGGAATGATGGGACTCCCGGAGTGTATTCGGAAAAGGCGAGAATCGTCACAATCTCTTATTGTGACATCGTTGTGATACTAGTCACACTGCCGTATTAAATCAAATCAAAATTTGTTGAAATATAAATTAAACTTGACAGAACTGAAAGACTCGAACGTACCACTGGCGGCACTAGGTACTAAGTCTCTGCAACACCAGGGTCCACCAGCCGAATTGCTGTTGCACTAAACATGTTGAATTCTCGTGAGCCTCTGCTCCAATCGCGACTCCTGGATTCGAGTCAACAAAGAAAATATTTTAGACTGCTGATATGACAGTCTGTCACGGAGAAGACACTTGTGGTGTCAGGCTGGATCTGGCGGGGTGAAGCAGCCTCAGACTGGTACTAACCCGCAGATTCTAGTGACTGTCAAACTCCGACAGACTAGACAGTCTAAGGCGGTTTTTAAACAACATCCGGGCCTTCACTCGGTAAGCTGAGATCTCAGAAAGCATTCATAAGCTCATCATGCCTCACTCACTGACAGAAATTTGAGCAAACTCGCCCACTGAATGATTACCCCTGAGGCCCTCTTTCCGATGGCGGCTAAGGCGCATGTGTTTATAGAAAGCCCAGATGATATACCTTCCGAGGGCGTTCCAGACAATTTCGTATCATACATTCTCAAGCACCACCCGGCACTTCCCCCGATGACTTGCGATAACCTGTACAAGAGAGTAAATTGGTGCAAACTTCAGTTTTAATTGTTCTGTCAACTCTTGGCCTCATCGGTGTCTGGTATACAACTCTGCGGCTCAATACTTTTATCTGGTCTGATTTACGGTCACCTAACCGGTCTTGGTATGTTACTTCTTAGCGTGGAGAGTTAGTATTAACATCATTCAAGGAATAACCGCTGGATATCACCGGCTATGGTTCCACCGCTCCTTCAAGGCTACCAGGACAGTAGAGGTTATTCTCGCTCTTCTTGGTGTCGGTGCACTCCAAGGCTCCATTGGATGGTGGGCTAAGACACACCGTACCCATCATCGATATACAGATTCAGATCTCGATCCCTATGGTGTCCATAAGGGTCCACTTTACGCTCATGTCGGCTGGTTGGTCTTCAAGCAAAGGCCGGGCCCTGCCGATGCCAGCGACTTGCGATCAAATCCGGTCGTCAAATGGCAATACGAGAACTATCTCCTTCTCGCTCTCATCATGGGTTTCGTCGTACCCACCATGGTGGCAGGGTGCGGATGGGGAGATTGGCAAGGTGGATTTGTGTGTGCGGGTTTGCTTCGTCTTGTCATCATACACCATGTCAGTGTTCTTCCTCCTGGATATCTGAAAATGAGCCTAATGAACTGGCAGTCTTCACTTCGTGTTAATTCGCTGTGCCATTGGCTCGGAGACAAACGCTACGGTGACAAGCACACAGCCACCAATTGCGCGTTTAATGCAATCGTCACTTTGGGTGAAGGCTACCACAACTTCCACCACCAATTTCCCATGGATTATCGCAATGGCTATGGGTGGTATCAATTTGATCCAACCAAATGGTTCGTATGGTCTTGCGAAAAGCTTGGGCTTGCGACCCATCTTAAAGTGAGCAGAGTTTATCGGTATCTGCGCTGTGTCAGCCCTGACGTGTGGATTTGCAGAGGTTCGCAGACAACGAAATACAGAAAGGCGAGTTGGCCGTTCAACTTAAACGCCTTCGCGAGAAATAAGATGCGCTATCCTGGCCATGTGAGAAACAGGATTTGCCGGTGATTACTTGGGAAGACTGTATGATTGTTGGTCCTTTTCAAGATGCTCCTGCTCATCTACTTCCCAGATCAACGACAAGCAGAGTCCTGGGAATTGATATGCATTGCTGGATTTATCCATGACATCACCGGCTTGTTCGACAAGCATCCTGGTGGATCACGTTTCTTGAAGAAGAATGTAGGCAAAGATGCCACACCTGTGTTCTTTGGTGGTATTTACGACCATGGCAATGCGGCGCACAATCTACGCTCTTTTTGAATTTTGTTATTGTTCTGAACTTCTGATTTTGACGGTCATGCGAACACAGTTACTTGCCATGAAGAGTGTGTCTATTTTATTTGGGGGTGCTCCTCATGGATCAAAGCAGATTGTTCCGCCTAGTCAACGTTTGCGTGTCACTCGCTACTCGCTACAACGAGTTGTCGACTTAAATTCTGGGTCGACCTTTTACCATCAACGTTTGATTTGTTCGTGTTACATAAACTGAGTCGGAACTTATGTGTTAATGCCACAAGAAGATTGTGAGCACATACACCTTGATCATGCTAACGCCTTGTTTAGTTACTGAGGAATATATCATGCGGTGGCGGCATATTTTGATCGGGAAACGCGGCAAATAACAATAAGAATTACTGCCATTATTTGTAGGCTTTACGTCCTTGTCCATGCACTTCCTAAAACTGGGGTTTGGAGACAGTGGACACTACTACTATCCTTGTTACATTAGTTACTTACACTTCTTTTACTACATGATATCTAATCCCACCAGCCGAAGCGGAATATATTCCAAGTCATTAATGATATCTGTCCTTGAAAATTTGTCGAATCCGTGGCTCCGAGTCAACTGATCACCAGTTTAGAGTCCTTGTGTTACGAAGTTCAGAATCAGTCAAGGAGGATCCGACAAGGCGACTCGAAGAGAGTCGTTATTCGAAGGATAAATGATGATTCCAAACTAGAGAGCACGAATACAAGATGGTCGAATATATATACTACTTACAACGTGTATCGAGCGTGTGTAATAATCAGCGAGAAAAGATAAGAGATAAGATGAGATGAGACGATGTGAAGAGAGAAAGAAAGAAACGTTACACCTTGCCGCCTTTTTCCCGCCACCACAAGGCTATTATTGCTAGATCTCGACGGTGCGCAGTATCATGGACGAATGGATGAGTTCGATCTGATATATAATAGGCTCATTATGCACTCGACGACGAACATCATTTTGTTTGGAGAGACAGGTGCTGGCAAAAGCTCAGTGATCAATATCATTGCTGGCCAGAAGATCTCCGAGGTTTCCCCGGACGCCCTTCCTTTCACCAAGCCAAACACTTTGCACACATTTTCTATCTGCGATCGAACCTTTCATATCTGGGAGACGACCGGCCTCCAGGAACCAAATATTCAAGATGAGCGATGCTATAATTCCATGATCGAGCAGCTCTTGGATCTCATCAACCAGCTAGCGAGCAACGGTGGTGTTGATCTTCTACTTTTCTGTTATCGTCTCCCAAGAATCACCGAGACCGTGCAGAGCAACTATAGGCTATTTCACGAAGTTCTTTGTGCCGGGTCAGGCGTCCCGATCGTCCTGGTCATCACACATCTCGAGAGGGAAGCCAACATGGAGGACTGGTGGGTCAGAAACAAGTTCAATCTAGAAAGGCACGGTGTCAAGGTTGATGGCCACGCCTGCGTTACCACACTCAAAACACACCCCAAATACCAGGAATCTCAACAGATCATGGCCGAGTTGTTGAAAGGAAACGGTGGTGGTGCCAATAGATTTTGCAAACCGCCGGAAGATTGGTTTATCGAGGTTTCACGCGCTTTTGGAACATTCTCCACCGTGAAAGAGAAGGTGAAGAAAAAGGCCATTATCAATGTCTTGACGAGAAGGTGTGGGATGGATCCCAAGAGGGCGAAGAAGCTGGTAGAGGTTTAGACTCTTTGACCACCCATTGCTGTTGTGATATATATATGTTCAGGTATGCGGGTTGTCCATGTAAGTTTATATCTTTCTTTCGTTCTCTGGGTACATGGGTTCTTTATATATGATAATATAGGATCAAATAATCTTCAATGCAATGGGTTTGACCTCAAGACCATTTGTCAGGTTATCTTTGACCCCTGGCGCTCTGGCACCATCTCGCCACTGCTATTCGATCGATAAAATACCTATGACTCAGTGCGACAAGCAATAGTGTTACATTATGTCCACTAGGCTTCGAATCTGGCCGGCGCAGTCATTCATTTGACGTTTATATGATCTGGAGTCGCCATGCAATGCACCGCGGCCATGTGTTCAACACCCCTACATACCCACAGATCTACTTTCCTTTCGTAGAGCCTTTTTAATTCGCTCTGCTCGATTCATCATCAGTTCGGGCTCCTTTCTGGCACCCTTTTTCATCCCACCGCTTCCGAGTACAACTGAATCTATTTCTCTTCAAATGGTTGGACAAGCCAACAGTGGCCCAACACAGGCCTTCTAATCTAAATATCTGACCGGGTCATCATGAGCTGGACGATGAGCATCATTTTATTTGGAGAGACGGGCAATGGCAAAGTTTAGTGATCAACCTGATGGTTGGGAAGATTGTCGCCACATACTTCCCCAAATACCGACAACTGTCGACAACCGGGTCTTTAATATCTAGGATATTGTTATCAAAGAGCCAGATATGAATATCGCATTGGCGGCTATCTTTCCTGGATAGAGCAGGCCGACGATCTTATCAATGAGTTAAGAAAGGGCGATGTCGATATTCTGCTTTATTGCATCCGCGGATATAGAATCACTACGACTATGCAGAGTAACCGTATGGTTTTTGGTTTTTTTGATGGAGTCCTTTTCCCGATTTCCCCGTCATTACGCACCTTGATCAATTGAGGACTCGGAGGTCTCTGGTGAACATCCGGAAGAGTACGGTAAAAAGCTGCCGGTTATGTCTGTATTAGTACATAACACACTTCATGTACCAGGAATGACAGTAAAGTATGGTCGAAAAAGACGAGAATCAGTTATTTCTTTCATCAGGTATGCGGCTCCGGCTATCAAGGAGGGAGATATCGGCAATTCCCGTCTTGTTTATCGCTTATGTCAGTGAGAATTAGACCTGGCAAATTGAAGTTGTGTCGAGGCTGCTTTTGATTTCTGACTAGTAGAAACTCGTCAACGGCTTTGGAAGAATGGCAGACACTCCGACTCTGAGTGTGACATTGCTAGGTGCTGGCCAAGAGGTTGGACGTTCCTGTTGTGTACTGCAATACAGAGGAAAGACCATAGTATGCGATGCCGGTGTTCATCCTGCTTACAGCGGAATGGCATCTCTGCCATTCGTTGATGAACTTGACTGGAGCACCGTGGATGCCATTTTGATCACCCAGTACGTCGTGAATTCATCGTCTTAGTCGAGTGTTGACTAGTCACATGTCGTGCAATAGCTTTCATCTTGATCATGCCGCCGCCCTTACATACATCATGGAGAAGGTGATATTTAATCTGTTTTTTGCCCCTTCTTTCGACTGACTTCTCCGTAGACCAATTTCAGGGACGGTAAAGGCAAAGTATACATGACACACCCGACAAAAGCTGTGCACAAATTCATGATGCAAGACTTTGTTCGTATGAGGTTGGTCACCTGTCTCTGCTTCTTACGGACTTGGCAGTTAACACCGACCATCCAGCTCTTCGTCGTCAGATGCTTTGTTCACACCGTTGGAGCTTTCCATGTCACTGTCTTCAATCATTCCAGTTTCAGCTCATCAGTTAATCATACCGTGTCCTGGTGTTTCATTTACTCCATATCATGCAGGACACGTGCTTGGAGCATGTATGTACCTGATCGATATCGCAGGCCTCAAGATTCTCTACACTGGTGACTACTCTCGTGAGGAGGATCGCCACCTTGTGAAAGCCGAACTTCCTCCCGTCCGGCCGGATGTGCTCATCGTTGAAAGTACGTATGGAGTACAGAGTCTCGAGGGAAGAGAAGAAAAAGAACTACGATTCACAAGCCTGGTACATTCTATCATTCGGCGCGGGGGGCATGTTTTGCTACCTGTGTTTGCTCTGGGTAGAGCACAAGAACTACTTCTCATTCTTGACGAGTATTGGAAGAAACACCCCGACCTTCACAATGTTCCGATATACTACGCATCAAGTCTTGCAAGAAAATGTATGGCGGTTTACCAGACCTATATACACACGATGAACTCGAATATCCGATCAAGGTTCGCGAAACGAGACAACCCTTTTGTTTTTAAGTAAGTATTGTCAGAATTTTGTCGCACTGTGTTTTATTTTTTGGTAGACACATCTCCAATCTTCCTCAACCGCGAGGTTGGGAACGCAAGATAGCCGAAGGACCTCCTTGTGTCGTGCTCGCTAGCCCAGGGTTTCTACAAACAGGATCCAGTCGGGAGTTACTCGAATTGTGGGCTCCAGATCCCAGGAACGGTCTCATCATCACCGGTTACTCTATCGAGGGCACACTGGCTCGGGTGAGTGATAGTCGGGGTGGAGATGACTTTCATTGTTCTGCTTGTTCCTCGTGTATCGTATTGTCAAAATATCAGATGTCATTTTCCAACTTCGAGTCTGAAGTTCCCCGAATTATCGTTGATCCCCAAACTGTTTAGGATATCATGACGGAACCTGAAGAGATCACCTCCCTCAAAGGACATTCAATCCCGCGTAAAATTTCCGTGGATTACATCTCCTTCAGCGCTCATGTGGATTATTCGCAAAATTCGGAGTTTATCGAGCTGGTCAGGGCACAACATGTTGTGAGTGATACTTCTAGTCATTTAAGCGACCGTGCAGTGATCGCCATGTTGTTATCCAGGTCCTTGTCCACGGTGAACAGACTGCAATGGGCCGTTTGCGTGCTGCCATGACGGCCCGGTACAAGGATCGTGATGAAGACGTCAAAATTCATACTCCACGAAACTTGGAGACGCTCGAGCTCTCATTCCGTGGTGAACGTGTTGCAAAGGCGAGTCTATATTCATCTTTGCCTACTCGCTTGATAGCGTGTTTGGAATAGGCAATCGGTACGTTGGCATCAAAAGTGCCGCAGGAGGGGGATATTGTGTCTGGCCTCCTTGTATCCAAGGATTACTCCTATACACTCCTCGATCCCCATGATCTCAGAGACTTTGCTGGGCTTTCGACGACGATCGTCACACAAAGGCAGAGGGTGGTGCTTGGTGTCGGATGGGATCTGGTAAGGTGGCATTTAGAGGGAATGTACGGTAGTGTGGAAGAAGGTATGGACAAGATTGGGGTTCCTATAATGAGGGTAGGTCTTCACGATGTCCGGCTGTCCCATTTCTGACACAACCTATAGGTTATGGGCGTGGTTGACGTGAAGCACACCGGTGAACACGAATTGACGCTCGAATGGGATTCGGGTGCGAGCAGCGACATGATCGCCGATTCCACGTTGGCTGTGATTACGGGCATCGATAGGAGTCCAGCATCCGTGAAACGTACGTGCCAAGCATATTGTCCGTTGTGTTATTAATGACCATTTGATATCAACAGTCACCAATCAACCATGCTCGCATTCACACCCCCATGCCGACTCGGGCTCTGAATCCTCGTACACCCGAATACAACGCCTTGCCTGGTTCTTCGAGGCGCATTTCGGGGAAGTAGAGCTACACATGCCTGAGGAAGCTGAGGAAGCTGAGCAGGAGAACGGACCAGGAACGGATACGGACCACGATCCAGCATTGGTCGTTAGAGTTGATGATGCCGACGCGCACATCAACCTCGTTTCCTTGGCAAGTCTTCGAGCACGTCTGTTTGTGGACACATTGCTGACTTTCCTCTAGGCTGTAACGAGCTCAAACGAAGTGCTGAGGAAGCGTGTCGAGGCAGTGCTGGATATGGCGGTGACAACCATTAGTTCACTCACCGAATCCTTCCAATCAGGCACGTTCGTATTGCAGGAAGACGTTGTGGCGGAAAAAGAGCTTGATCACCAGGATAAGCTGAGGGACATGCCTGGGGACTCGAGCCAGGAGCCAAAACTGCTTCAGGAAGAATCGTCCAGCGCGGCAATGGTATTGGATGTTGAGGCCTGAAGTCTAAGAATGTTTGTTATGCATAATGCGAACTATGGTGGGTTTCATTTTGACCCAGGGGGCAGACGTTTCGTCGCATCTTACTCAAGGCTACGTAAAACAGCGGGAAAACATGAAGCCGCCTGGTCTCAGGAGCTAATTTTGCCGATCAAAAATAAATTGATTGTCAGTCATAGCGTAGTGGGCCTAATTTAACCCAGATATGTTTAGCAGATACCACTGTGAACATTGAGCTTATGCTTATGAAGAACACAATCGCGTTCACTGGAAGATTTATGTGACCTTTCATAATCTTTGCATGGCCTTACTGTCGAGGTTGCAAGAAATCAAGGTTTGGTTTGCCAATAATCTCGGCGGTATCAAATCGTCGTGTCGCTGGAGCTGTTTTTAGCAGTAAACCGCGATAAGACTCATGCCGCCGTTCCGTTCACCGCTCACATGACCTGACCAAATTCCATCAGTATAAATTCAGACATTGAATACTTCGCTACTGGAATCCCCTCGAGAATTACACGAGTACCAGCAGGAATGACTTCCCCTCAGAAATCCATGCCCTATGGTTCGTCCCTATGTGCTTATCTGCTACGGTTAGACTCACTTGTCTTGCAGTCCGACTGGGCAATTCGGGTTTGAAAATCTCCAGAATTATCTTGGGAACCATGCAGTATGGTGAGCAACATGCCATGCTTCTACTTTCTTCCACTCGTCTTAAATGCTCCAAAGGCTCGAGCGAATGGCAAGATTGGGTCCTTGGCGAGGAAGAAGCTATCAAGCACATCAAGGTTGCGTAAGTTACAAACCAAATGCTGGCCCGTTTACTCCACTCATTCGGGATCCAGATATGATGCCGGTATTAATACTTTTGATACCGCGGACGTGAGTTTCAAACTTTGAAATTGAATGCCGCAACGAAAGTTTTTGTTTTATGTAGATGTACTCCAACGGTGAATCGGAAGTCATTCTCGGTAAGGCCATCAAGAAGCTGAATCTTCCTCGCGATGAGATTGTGGTCATGACGAAGGTGTGCGCCTGTGAAAGTAGTGTCTGAGTCATTTCTCATCGGCATTGGTGCCGTTGACAGGTCTACAACGTTGTCGGCCGCACTCCTGGCGAGAGGATATTCAAATCTGCGATTCACCCTGACCAGCTGGGATATGTCAACCAACGCGGGTTGAGTCGCAAGGTGAATGGGTTCGCCGTCAGCCCATGCAACTCGACCTCATGTACCTTTCGCCCCTAGCACATCTTCCAATCCATCAAGAATAGTCTGGAGCGTCTGCAGCTCGACTATGTAGACGTCCTGCAGTGTACGCTTCCATTCCTCCCCTCCCCTCCGCACTATCCAGGAATTCTGAATCGTGTTTCAGGCCATCGTTTTGACAAGGAGACACCCATAGAGGAGACGGTGAGGAATCATCATGCGAGGTTAACCGACCATTCTTACATAGATACGGTCAGATGCAAGCGTTGCATGATGTAGTTCAAGCCGGATACGTCCGTTACATCGGGATGTCTTCCTGCTACGCCTATCAATGTAAGATACCATTTTTGGGGGGAGAAGTGACTCCATCCTGATACACTGTTCCAGTCCAGGCGATGCAAAGTATGTCTTCTTCGCAAGTCGAATGAGGCTGCACGTTGACGCGCTGACGCATGACACAGACTATGCTATTACAAACCGCTTGACGCCATTTATTTCCATGCAAAACCATCACAGTTTGATTTACCGCGAGGAGGAGCGGGAGATGTTCCCGACTCTAAAGGCAAGGGCTAACTATATGCGTCTCAGAAATTCTGCTTCATCAGTCTGTTCTTGACAGATGTTTGGCGTTGGTTGCATTCCATGGTCCCCGCTTGCGAGAGGACTCCTCGCTCGTCCTCTTGGCGAGAAAACACTCCGCGGGAAGACGGACTTGTGAGTGCTTGCCAACCACCGGACATACGTATACATCTAAAAGGGTTACCAACACTAGCACGATAAACTCCTACATCCAAAACGAATCTGACAAGGACATCGTTAACCGGTACGTCCCAATAATAGTTGTGGTCGCCGAGAAAGCGATACTTACTAGTATCAAAAAATAGCCTCGAAGAAGTTGCTACAAAAAAGGGAGCTAGTATGGCACAAATCGCGCTCGCTTGGTCAATGGCTCAGGACGTCGTTACCGCACCGATTGTTGGAACAACCTCATTGAATAATCTGATGGATCTTCTCGGTTGGTAGCTTTTCGAGCATATGTGCTAAGAACAGCGCTGACAACTAGACACCTTTAGGTGCTGTCAACATTGCGCTTACGCCAGAGGAGAAGAAATACTTGGAAGAACCATACCGGGCTAAAAATGTGGTCGGTCACAACTGAGTTCCGTGTTAGCGGTGAATTAGTAGAACACACTCACTAGATACGGCGTGCTCCGAAACATGTACCAGTTCCTTCTCAGGATGCTTTATACAGCCGTTTCTTACCACTTTGTGCGGACGGTAAAACTGGGGCACTTGTGGGGATTATTGAAAATGAAAATGAGTCTTGAAGACTCGAAACCTACTATTCTGAAATATACCATCATCTTGCGTGCACAAATAGCGCTTTTTGGAGACACATCAACCATGATCAATAGTCATCAGCAAACCAGCCTTTTTGACTCCAGACATGACAGCTATCTCCAGAACATCTGCAAACTTCACAATGACTACATAGCACTATGTAGTACGAGACAGTCTGTCCCCTAAAATTACTGTTAAACGTTTCTTCCCATCTTCAAGGATGATACAACCGTCACCATCATGATTCAATCATCATTGGTTTGACCCATCTAGTATCATTCGTTTCGTTCCTATCATTGGTGTAGTCTTAGTGCATATTATTGCTGTCGGCTTCATATTTCTCTTTCTTAAGGACTGGGAATGAATGTTTCACCGCTGATTCTTACCACTCTGCAATGCGACTCATTACCGTGACAATAACCATATTTACAGTCGCCAGCAGGCTGCTTACTCTGGCCATCGCGAAACCTGTACCAAACTGGCAGAGGGGTGGCATATCCATACCGCTCACCAGACACTCTCCCGTTCCGAACTCCAATGGAAGCGTTGATCTCGATGCAAT
>JBBPMR010000308.1:0-26124 GCA_038090415.1 Rossbeevera mucosa | reverse complement strand
GAGGGGAACTGTTTAGTAAGGAATCAACCAGCACAGACTAAGGAGTCTGGCTGGTGCTCCATTCAATATATACTATGATACATATGTTCTACATGAGGCTACATTAGGGTAAGTGTGGGAGCATAGTTTGTAATGTATGACATATCGTGAGAGTACTATAACTACATAAGGTTAAATGGAACATAAGATTGCAATGAGGAGCACAGGTTGTGTGATCCATGAGGCATACATGAGGCAAACCAGTGCACACATGTGAACAATGAGGCAGGGCTGTGTGCCATGCGTTGACCATGTGTTTGTCTAGACTATGATGTCATAAATGATGTCACAGGCCTAGGCCTCGATCATGTGACTCAATAAGATGACTGCAAGCGCTAATCTAATCCGATAAGATAAGATAAGATAGATGCGCACCTAGATAAGATAACTCGAGCGCTTAAGACTTAGGTCAAAAATGAGGGTTGTAACATCACCCCCCAACTAGGGTTGAGATTCCAGATCAATAATCGGTAGAACCAGAGGTGAAGTTAATAAGTGACCGCCCAAAGACTTGGTCGAAGAGAACACGAGACATGTTCAATCGACGAGGAGCATTAGGGAATTTACGATGAAATTCTTCAATCGCATCTTTAGCATTTCCCAAGGATGAGGCGGCTTGCCAAGTACGCTTGGACTCATCATATCCTTTCCAATGGATAAGGTATTGGAAACTGTGACCAACAGGTTGAGAATCCACAATGTATTCAATCTCGTATTCTTCAGATCCTTCATCATTGACAGTAACAGGACCAGGACAGACAAGGGGTTGATTTTCAAGTGGTTCCACATGTGGTTTAACATGTGAAACATTAACAATTGGATGAGCACAAATCGTTTTGGGGAACAAGAGTTCCACAGCATTGCCATATGTTTTGACGACTTGATAAGGTCCAATCCATCGTTCTGTAAGCTTTCTCGAGGGTCAATTGGCAATATCAAGATGTTCAGTGGATAACCACATGAAATCACCAGGTTTGTAACCAGGTGCATCTGATCAATGTTTGTCTGCCTGAAGGCACATCTTTTCTCTATTTTTCTCCATGTTATCGTGAGTGGTTTTCATATCAGCAGTGAAGTCTCGTGCTGCAGGGCTCTTCACAGATGTGGGTTCAAAACCCATACGAGGACTATACATTTTTGTCAATTGGAACGGCAAAAATTTAGTAGACGATGATTGTGTATTGTTAAGGTTGAATTGTGCTAATGAAAGCCAATTCACCCAATCATGTTGTTTTTCGGCAATGAAGAGTCTCAAAAATTGAGCAAGTTCTCTATTGACACGTTCTGTTTGTCCATCTGTTTGAGGATGATATGCTGTTGACATCCGCTTCTCGATTTTGAGGAGTTTCAATAAATCTATCATCGTTTGACTCGCAAATTGCGGTCCCCTATCTGACACTATCGAGTTTGGTAATCCATGGTACTTCCATATGTGATCTCTATATAATTCGGCTGTTTGTAATGCCATGATGGTTTTGTTTGTAGGTATTAAAATGACTTCTTTTGAAAATCTATCTACTACTACCAATATACTATCTTTTCCTTTTGAAATAGGAAGACCGGTTATAAAGTCGGCGCTTATATCTATCCATGGTGCCTTTGGCACTTCTAGCGGTTGTAACTTTCCAGCTGGAGCTATATTTGTGGGCTTCATACGAGCACACCTATCATATGCTTTGCAATATTTTTCTATATCTGATTTCATTCCTGGCCATTTATAGTAACGAGAAGCAAGTTCGAGTGTCTTTTTCAAGCCTTTGTGACCGGCAATTGGATGATCGTGAAATTGCGTCATTATTTCCATGCACAATTCACTAGGTACCCATAACTTTCCATCATAACACCATAATCCTTCACGGAGAATGGATCCATCAGGGTGGTTAACCCCAGCATGTCAATATTTGATTTTATCGAACAAATCCATTTCTGCTATGAAACATATACGAGATTCAGAGATAAAAACCATCTGTTTATTATCGTGTTCTATTCCCTGTCAATGATCTTCTCGTCGGGATAAAGCATCTGCTTTTCCCATAGCAGTTCCTGGTTTGTTGATCAATAGGTAATTGAACCTAGAAAAATATTGTGCCCATCGAGCTTGTTGTCTATTCAGATCTTGTGAGGTCATAAAGTATTGTAGATTTTTATGATCTGTCCAGATTTCAAACTGATGTCTAGCGCCTTTGAGATGATGACGCCATTGTTCTAGCGCCAATTGAATGGCTAACATCTCTTTATCAGCTATTGGATAATTTCTTTGTTTGGGTGTCATCGAGTGTGACATAAATGCTACTGGATGCCATTTGTCGTTTATGATCATAGACAATATAGCTCCAGTTGCAAAGTCTGAAGCATCACATTCTACCCGATAAGGTGTTGTATCATTCGGATAGGCTAATACTGGTGCACTAGTGAACCTTTCTTTCAATGTGTCAAATGCGCTTTGTGCAGCAGATGACCAATCCCAATATTTGTCTTTCTTTGTTAATTCATGCAATGGTCGAGCAATAAGCGAGTAATCTTTAATGAAACATCTATAGAAGTTTGCTAAACCCAAGAAGCTGCGAACTCCTTTCACATTGGTGGGAGCTGGCCAAGAGGCTATACCATCAAGCTTGTTTTTACTCATGGTGATACCGTCTCCTGATACATCCATGCCTAGCATATCCACTTTTGTTACTTCGAAGAAGCATTTTGAGGGTTTTACAAATAGATTGTTTTCTCGAAGCCTTTTAAGTACTTTAAGTACCGCTTCTCGATGTTTCGCTATGTCGTTATGTTTTGAAAAGATCAACAGATCATTGATGTAAATTATCACAATGTCGTCCATATCAGAGAATATTTTGTTCATCATCTATTGGAATGTAGCGGGACTGTTGCACATTCCAAAGAACATTACGGTAGGCTCGAAGGCCCCTAAATGACAAATGAAAGTGCCTTTCCATTCATCGCCTTCTTTGATTCAGACATTGTTATATCCCCATCTAAGATCCATCTTGGTAAACAATTTAGCTCCTTGGAGCTTATCGATGATCTGTGAAATGAGAGGCAGAGGGTAGTTGTTTTTAACCGTGCCTTCATTGAGATATCTATAATCCATGACCATGCGCTTCTTTCCATCCTTTTTAGGAATGAAAAAGACAGGAGATGTCTGTGGCGATTTAGAACGTCTAATGTAACCCTTTTTTAACTGTTCATCCACGAAACTTTTGACTTCATCCTGTTCCACAGGTCCCAATGGTATCAATCTTCCCTTTTTCAGCATGAAATCGGGCTTAAGATCTACTGCATGATCCCAAGCCTTTCTCTGTGGCAATCATTCGGATACTTTCTCGGAGAAAACATCTAAGTACTCATGGTACTGTTTTGGTACTAGTTTAAACGCATCTTCATATTCAACTTTCTGGTTGACTGAAAAGCTGTTTACGAGGTTGGCAATTCGATACGCTTGTTCATGTTCCTCTGTACAAGAAAGCACCATTCGTTGCAAAGCTTTGCACGAAGAGGGGCATCTGTTGAGCTTTACGGCTCCTATAACCCAATCTATATCGGGATTGTGATCCCTTAACCATGTATAACCAAGGATCATTTCATTTCATCCAAGGTTTGTCACGTCTGCTGTGACCTTCTCACGATGACCCATATAGTTGATTACGAGATCTGTTTGGTATGCAATACTGCCAGTGGTGTTTAGAGTGCCATCCACATTGTAGACAGGAATGACTAGCTCTAGGGGCTTTAGAGGGATTCTATTTCTCTTGGCCCATTCGGTGTCTATAAATATGCCATTGGTGCCACTGTCCAGCAAGGCGTGACAAGATTTTTTTGTATGGTTTTCTATTATTTCGATTTTTAGGGTTATCTCCCTGAGAGGCTTTAGTGAGCGCACTCTCTTGTCATTCGGGTTATGACAGGAAGAATTATTTTTTTCTTTATTAACAGAATTAAGCACCCTTTTACTGGGGCCACGCTCAATACGAGACACTGTTTTGGTTTTGTCTGTAGGTAGGCTACCACATCGTACAGACAAGGAAGAAGAAGAAACAGAAGAGGAACTAGAAACATGACTATCTAATTTTACATCGGAATCGAGAGAAGAAAAGGAATTAAAACAATTGCAAGTGAAATCAAAATGAAACGTGCTAGCACTATCTGGGCGTCGAGCACTCAGAGAATCTACAGAAGTGAAACTGGAACTATCTACTTGCGGTCGGGAGGGACCCTTATCCGATAGGGGTTCCCTTAGACTTTTCCCGCCACTTCCATCTTTGATATATAGGCCTTAAGGGCCACTAAGTCCATACCGTTTAAGTCGGTAGTCACTTGTGCACTTGATGAGGCAGGTTGCTCTGCTGAGGTCGCACGGACCCTTTTCTGTGTGAATTTGGAACACGTTTTACGGTGTCCTCCACGTGAGAAACTGCACTCCCCACAATGAGTCGAGGGTGCCTTGCAATTTTTGGCCATATGGCCTTCTTTTCCACAGTTGTAGCATGATAGGGTCCCTGTGGCTTGGACCTTCTTGTTTTCGGCAACTGCTGCGGCAAATAACTTTGATCCTCCTCCAAAATCAGAAGGCTCCTCCCATGAGTGATGGATGTTGTCAATCTTCATTGCATTAGGGTCTTTTCGGGGTCCCTTTCGATACTCAAAGGCTTCAATGGCCTCCACGTAATGTTGTAAGGTGACCACGTATGTAGCCACCGACTTGCCACGTTTGCCATCAATGAAGATTTGCCTGACTATGTCGTGTTGGGCATTCTGCTCTAATAGGGCAATGCCCATGTAGTCTCCACACTGAGCATCATCGTGGAGAGCCATCCATTTGGTCAAAAAGACCTGCATCCTTTCGAACACTCCTTGTTTTAACGCCATGAGTTTTCTCAAGGCGATGTCCTTGTGATTCCCTAAAGAGAATCGCCCTTTTAGGGTTTCCATTAGTTCTTCGTAGTTAGGGTACAACCCTAGTCGCTGATATTTTAACATTTGATTACAGGCCCAGCTGCCCGCACCATTTTTATCTTCGGCTTTCACCGATCCTATTCTTGACAGAGTGGCCAAGCACTTTTCTTTTTCGGAGGGATATGCCTCTGAATTCATTTCAATGAAGACCCCCATTTTAGTGGTCCATTCTTCAAATCGATTGTATGACCCATTGTATGTGCCAGGGTCGGGCACAACCGAAATTGTTTTGTGCACTTTTACTTCAGTGCCTCCTCCGCTTGTTAGGCTTGCTGCCATGTTTTCTGTGGTGATTGCTCGGATTTCGGCCTGCCTTGCCATGGTATTTAACAAGTTTATTACTGCGTTTTGATCAGAGATTTGCTGCTGGAGGGTCTGCAGCAGCGTCGTGAGATCGTTGTTTGACATATCTGGTAAATTCAGGGTCGGAGGTAAAGTATGGGTGTTGTTTTTCTATTTCTGGACAACCATGATCATTTGGATCGTAGTCAGGATGTCCTTCGGCGGGGAGAGGTGGGTATTGCAATTCAGGGGTAATGGATTCCCTTTTAATTTCGGGAGTAGGCGAGATGAGATGAGCGAAGGTTACGGTGTAACCATAATTGGGCGAGAAGTTTACGGTAGCTATTGTGACTGAGTGATAACTCACAAAGAGACCAACAACCAAGATACCTAGAGGGAAAAAAAAACTGTACTAAATGGAGAGAGTCGAGGAACCAGGGATGCCTGGCTATGGCACAGATTTAGCTCTGTAAGGCTATGAGTCTTACAGAAGAAGCTCGCTATTCTGTCGTTTGCATGGTATCGACTCTGCTGCACTGACCCACTTTGTGCCAAGGGATTGATCCTTATTTTCTAGCGGTCAGAAGGGTTCCCTCAAATGGGATCTATCCTGACAATGCGAACTAGAATGATGCCGGACCAGCATATATGCAGCAGTGGGGATGTGGTTGCTTTCCACAGAGGGTAACCTGCTCAAGGGTTCTCTTATACTCGATATGAGTGGTCTCTCTTAACTCTGGGATCTGAGTGTAACCACAGCTATAAACGATGAAGCAAGGGGGACGGCGCGATGAGGGCCTCGATATGTTTGAAGGTCATGTCACGTGTACCGGTGATGGGTGAGGTAGTGAGAAAAGAGTCTGTTCTTTTGTTGGCAATGACAAAACCTATACAGGAATTGCACTAAGTCACCCACAATCGAGACAAACTTAAGAGGAAGGGAACTGTTTAGTCGGGAATCAACCAGAACAGACTGAGGAGTCTGGCTGGTGCTCCATTCAATACATACTACGGTACACATGTTCTACATGAGGCTACATTAGGGTAAGTGTGGGAGTGTGGTTTGTAATGTATGACGTATCGTGAGAGTACTATAACTAAATAAGGTTAAATGGAACATGAGGCTGCAATGAGAAGCACAGGTTATGTGATCCATGAGGCATACATGAGGCAAACCAGTGCACACATGTAAACAATGAGGCAGGGCTGTGTGCCATGCATTATCCATGTGTTTGTCTAGACTATGATGTCATAAATGATGTCACAGGCCTAGGCCTTGATCATGTGACTTGATAAGATGACTGCAAGCGCTAATCTAATCTGATAAGATAAGATAAGATAGACATGCGCCTAGATAAGATAACTTGAGCGCTTAAGACTTAGGTCAAAAATGAGGGTTGTAACATCACCCCCCTACTAGGGTTAAGATTCCAGATCAATAATTGGTAGAACCAGAGGTGAAGTTAATGAGCGACCATCCAAAGACTTGGTCGAAGAGACCACAAGACATGTTCAATCGACGAGGAGCCTTAGGGAATTTACGATGAAATTCTTCAATCACATCTTTAGCGTTTCCCAAGGACGAGGCGGCTTGCCAAGTATGCTCAGACTCATCATATCCTTTCCAATGAATAAGATATTGGAAACCGCAACCAACAGGTTGAGAATCCACAATGTATTCTATCTCGTATTCTTCAGATCCTTCATCATTGACAGTAACAGGACCAGGACGGACAAGTGGTTGATTTTCAAGTGGTTTCACATGTGGTTTAACACGTGAAACATTAACAATTGGATGAGCACGAATAGTTTTGGGGAACAGGAGTTCCATGGCATTGCCATATGTTTTGATGACTTGATAAGGTCCAATCCATCGTTCTGTAAGCTTTCTTGAGGGTCTATCGGCAATATCAAGATGTTCGGTGGATAACCACATGAAATCACCAGGTTTGTAACCAGGTGCATCTGATCGATGTTTATCTGCCTGAAGGCGCATCTTTTCTCTATTTTTCTCCATATTATCATGAGTGGTTTTCATATCTGCAGCAAAGTCTCGTGCTGCAGGGCTCTTCACAGATGTGGGTTCAAAACCCATATGAGGACTATACGTTTTTGTCAATTGGAATGGCGAAAATTTGGTAGACGATGATTGTGTATTATTAAGGTTGAATTGTGCTAGTGAAAGCCAATCTACCCAATCATGTTGTTTTTCGGCAATGAAGAGTCTCAAAAATTGAGTGAGTTCTCTATTGACATGTTCTGTTTGTCCATCTGTTTGAGGATGATATGCTGTTGACATCTGCTTCTCGATTTTAAGGAGTTTTAATAAATCTGTCATCGTTTGACTTGCGAATTGTGGTCCCCTATCTGACACTATCGAGTTTGGTAATCCATGGTACTTCCATACGTGATCTCTATATAATTCGGCTGTTTGTAATGCTGTGATGGTTTTGTTTGTAGGTATTAAAACAACTTCTTTTGAAAATCTATCTACTACTACCAATATACTATCTTTTCCTTTTGAAATAGGAAGACCGGTTATAAAGTCAGCACTTATATCTATCCATGGTGCCTTCGGCACTTCCAGCAGTTGTAACTTTCCAGCTGGAGCTATATTTGTGGGCTTCATATGAGCACACCTATCACATGCTTTGCAATATTTTTCTATATCTGATTTCATTCCTGGCCATTTATAATAGCGAGAAGCAAGTTCAAGTGTCTTTTCCAAGCCTTTGTGACCGGCAATTGGATGATCGTGAAATTGCGTCATTACTTCCATGCGCAATTCACTAGGTACCCATAACTTTCCATCATAACACCATAATCCTTCATGGAGAATGGATCCATCAGGGTGGTTAACCCCAGCATGCCAATATTTGATTTTATCGAACAAATCCATTTCTGCTATGAATATGAGATTCAGGGATAAAAACCATCTGTTTATTATCGTGTTCTATTCCCTGTTGATGATCTTCTCATCGGGATAAAGCATCTGCTTTTCCCATAGCGGTTCCTGGTTTATTGATCAATAGGTAATTGAACCTAGAAAGATATTGTGCCCATCGAGCTTGTTGTCTATTCAGATCTTGTGAGGTCATAAAGTATTGTAGATTTTTATGATCTGTCCAGATTTCAAACTGATGTCTAGCGCCTTCGAGATGATGACGCCATTGTTCTAGCGCCAATTGAATGGCTAACATCTCTTTATCAGCTATCAGATAATTTCTTTGTTTGGGTGTCATCGAGTGTGACATAAATGCTACTGGATGCCATTTGTCGTTTATGATCGTAGACAATACAGCTCCAGTTGCAAAATCTGAAGCATCACATTCTACCCGATAAGGTGTTGTATCATCTGGATAGGCTAATACTGGTGCACTAGTGAACCTTTCTTTCAATGTGTCAAATGCACTCTGTGCAGCATATGACCAATCCCAAGATTTGTCTTTCTTTGTCAATTCATGTAATGGTCGAGCAATAAGCGAGTAATCTTTAATGAAATGTCTATAGAAGTTTGCTAAACCCAAGAAGCTGCGAACTCCTTTCACATTGGTGGGAGCTGGCCAAGAGGCTATACCATCAAGCTTGTTTTTACTCATGGTGATACCGTCTCCTGATACATCCATGCCTAGCATATCCACTTTTGTTACTTCAAAGAAGCATTTCGAGAGTTTTACATATAGATTGTTTTCTCAAAGCCTTTTAAGTACTTTAAGTACCGCTTCTCAATGTTTTGCTATGTCGTTATGTTTTGAAAAGATCAACAGATCATTGATGTAAATTATCACAATGTCATCCATATCAGAGAATATTTCGTTCATCATCTGTTGGAATGTAGTGGGACTGTTGCACATTCCAAAGAACATTACAGTAGGCTCGAAGGCTCCTAAATGACAAAGGAAAGTGCCTTTCCATTCATCGCCTTCTTTGATTCAGACATTGTTATATCCCCATCTAAGATCCATCTTGGTAAACAATTTAGCTCCTTGGAGCTTATCGATGATCTGTGAAATGAGAGGCAGAGGGTAGTTGTTTTTAACATTGCCTTCATTGAGATATCTATAATCCATGACCATGTGCTTCTTTCCATCCTTTTGAGGAATGAAAAAGACAGGAGATGTCTGTGGTGATTTAGAAGGTCTAATGTAACCCTTCTTTAACTGTTCGTCCATGAAACTTTTGACTTCATCCTGTTCCGCAGGTCCCAATGGTATCAATCTTCCCTTTTTCGGCACGAAATCGGGCTTAAGATCTACTGCATGATCCCAAGCCTTTCTCTGTGGCAATCGTTTGGATACTTTCTTGGAGAATACATCTAAGTACTCATGGTACTGTTTCGGTACTAGTTTAAATGCATCTTCATATTCAACTTTCTGGTTGACTGGAAAGTTGTTTATAAGGTTGGCAATTTGATATGCTTGTTCGTGTTCCTCTGTACAAGAAAGCACCATTCATTGCAAAGCTTTGCATGAAGAGGGGCATCTGTTGAGCTTTATGGCTCCTATAATCCAATCTATATCGGGATTGTGATCCCTTAACCATGTATAACCAAGGATTATTTCATTTCGTCCAAGGTTTGTCACGTCTGCTGTGACCTTCTCGCGATGACCCATATAGTCGATTACGAGATCTGTTTGGTATGCAATACTGCCAGCAGCGTTTAGAGTGCCATCCACATTGTAGACAGGAACACCTAGCTCTAGGCATTACGATTCATTGGGACCCCTTATTTCTTTTCCCTTTTCTTCCATTCTTCCTATGCTCCTCTGAGTCGCTACACTCACATCTTACCTGGACTCTCTCCTTTCATTCCATGATGACTACTACCTACTCTCCACTCTGCTACCTCCTTGTCCTAGTCATCATCTCTTCTATCCGCTTACTCCTTCCTTCTCTGTTATCCACAATTCCATTCTACCTTCGCTTCCATGTACACTTAGTCATCCACAGCTTCTTATTGTTCCATGCTGCGGATTACCTATGCCTTCTCCCATATTCCATAGTATTCTATGGCACCACTGTTACTGACCAATCATGGTCCTTTCTATTGTTCTCTCTTTTACTTATAAGCGATTGGATATTGCTCTTGTATCTTTAACCTTGACCTCCTCAAGTATTCCCCTAAATACATCTTGGAATATATCCCTTGTCCTTTGAAACCTCTGTGTGACCTCATCCTGCACTAGAAAGGACGCTTCAACCTCTGAGCTTTCACCCAGCTTCTTAGGTTGTCTTTGTCGCCTTCAGACCCTTGTCTTCGATCCCTCGACCCTCGAAGAACCTCGTTGTCTTGATCCATGAGATCCTCAAGACTCCTCGACCCCCCTTGTCTCTCGATCATCTTGATCCCTTGCCCCTCAAGACTTCCTTGTTCTTGCTCTTCACCCCAAGACCTTCTTCTCGAGGCTACACCTGCTCCTACCCGGGCCAAGTGTAACAAAAGGTCAAGGTTGTTTCTTCGAGCCTACCGTTGTTAAGTAGTGCCCCACCATTTTGTCTTTTAACCCCCTCAGACCTAGGAGAGGATCTCCTGCTCCTCCATACCCCCCTTCCAGTTCCCCAATCCCCAGACGACACATTCGTGTCCCTACTTCCTCAGATTCCAATCCAGGAACCCCACCAGGATCTCAAACTCTGTCACCAAGCCCTTCCCCCCACCCAGCCCCCTAGCCATGTCTACCACCAGAAAACCCACTGAGCTCTGATTGGGAGCACCAAAGCCCTTCAATGGCTCCTCCACCAACGCCCAGACCTTTATCAACACTGTCCAGATGTACCTCCTGGTCAATGGAGCTGTCTACGACACCGAGGCGAAGAAAGTCGCCTATACCCTCTCCTACATGACCGAAGGGTCAGCCCTCACCTGGGCATCCACCTTTAGATCTCAAGCCCTTGAGGCAACCCCCCCTCCCTTGGAACTATGGCTGAACTCGTCACCAAGTTCAAAACTGCTTTCATTCATCTGGACACCAAGGTAGATGCTATCACCTGGCTCTCTTCAACAAGGATGACCAAGGACACTCTCCTCACCACCTACATCTCGGAATTCCAGAACCGAGTTGCCCTTAGTGGCATCACCTCAGAGGATGTCCTGATAGGATACTTTTCCACAGGCCTCACCTCCTCCCTCATGCGTCGCATCGACTTGATGGACACCCCCCCCATCACTATCTCAGCATGGTACTCCAAGGCCATCCACTTCCAAACTCAGTGGAATTGAGCAGACAATGTTGCCAGCCACAACAAGAAAGCCTCCACCCCCTCCTTTGCCCCATACCACAATGGCTTCTCCATCAGAACGGAGAAAGACCCCAATGCGATGGATGTTGATGCCATCCGCATTCCCAAACTAAGGGGACAAAGGATATATTCCAAGACGTATCTAGAGGATACTCGAGGAGATCAAGGTTAAAGATACAAGAGTGATATCCAGTCGCTTATAAGTAACAGAGAGAACAATAGAAAGGACCATGATTGGTCAGTAAAAGTGGTGCCATAGAATACTATGGAATATGGGAGAAGGTAGGTAATCTGCAGCATGGAACAGTAAGAAGCTGTGGATGACTAAGTGTACATGGAAGCGAAGATAGAAGGGAACTGTGGGTAACAGGGAAGGAAGGAGTAAGCAGATAGAAGAAATGATGACTAGGACAAGGAGGTAGCAGAGTGGAGAGTAGGTAGTAGTCATCATAGAATGAAAAGAGAGACTCCAGGTATGATGTGAGTGCAGCGACTCAGAGGAGCATAGTGAAGAATGGAAGAAAAGGGGAAAAGAAATAAGGGGTCCCAATGAATCGTAACATTACCCCCTTAGTAGACGAAAAGTCACTGACATTTCTACATCCTTGGAGATCCAGTCATGTTGCTGATGGCTACATCATCGTATTCGAAGGGTTTGTCGTAATCCCTGCCCCAGGCTTCAACGTACTTTTCCCTCCATCTCTGGTTTCCTTCATCAATGTGGTCCCCCCAACAGAAGTCTTTTTTGATTGGAGAAGGGGGGCGAGAGGGAGCTTGGTGGTAAGATGGTTGGGAGGAGGTGGCAGAAGAGGTGGCTCGAGAGCAACGAGTGTGGCGGCAAGGGTTGGGAGGAGGGATAGGAAGAGGTCGAGCAATAGGGCAACGAGCTTGTGGATGGCCTGGAGCGGTGACAAGGCAAATGGGGCATTCATAGCTCCTGCAATTGACTCGTTTGTGGCCTCGACGATGGCATGCATAACAGGTGGAGGGGTAGTCAGGATGACCGCGAGGAAGGACTAGTTCGTTGCCATCTAAGAATTCCTGTTGTTCGGCTAGGGCAAAGTCTGCCTCAATTTGGGCGATCATTAGTTCCTCATCGGTGTTCAGAGGGGATGAGCTGGCGGAGGGGGTGGTAGGTACGTCTTGGGAAGGGTCATCATGAAGATCTGAATCAGGGATAAGGGCATCTGCTAGTCTGTCTAGGAGGGGGCGACGTGGTTGGCGAAGAATAGTGTCAGCCTGGAGAAGAGCGTCGACCATACCCAGCTGATCTAAGAGAGGAAGGAGGGCAAGGACCTGGGTTTTTGTGACTTCCTTAAGGATGGAGATAAAAAGGTGGACGAGGGGGTCTTCAGACCTCAGGAAGGGGCGGGGAAGACGATCAACAGTGACGGAGAGACAGAGGTTCTGCAGGAATGCCTGTCTGGCTAGGTGGAGGGGGGAGTCAGTGTCGAGAAGAAGGTCTAAAGTAGGGGCTAGACAAGAGTCACGAAGATGAGAGTCGATGAGGTTGATGTTGTCTTCACCAGAGAATGAGAGGAGGCAACGGGCAAAGGGAAGGTCCACAGGGGAGCTGGGGGAGGAGCCAAAGGTAGGGGAGTCCATTGTTTTCGAGGAGGTGGTTTAGTGGCGAGTGGGTGGTTTGTTTTGGGGAAAGACAGAGGGATGGGCCCTTTTGTAAGCGTCCAAGACTGTTTTAGCGTGTTTGAGTTCCTTGTCAGGCACCCAGGAGTCTTCTTTGGCTGAGTAACCCTTCCATCAGATCAGGAAGTGGTGCTTCTGTGGTGGTCCTTTATGCCATACAATCTTCTCGATTTCGTACTCTTCTTCGTCTTCTATGAGATCTGGAGGGGGTGCTGGGAAGTTGGGACCATAAATGAGGTTTTCGTAATACAAAGATAGAAGAGAAGCATGAAACACATTATGGATGTGCCAAGCTTTGGGAAGGTGGAGTTTGTAGGTGATTGGAGATAGGACATCGGTGATAGTGAAGGGTCCTTCTCACTTAGTGCCGAGTTTTGGGGATGCCAGGGTGTGTCGAAGATCTCTGCCTTTGAGCCAGACCTTGTCTCCTTTCAAGAAGGGTTTGAAGGACTTGGTGGATTGAGCTTTCATTACTTGGTGAGCTAGTTCATGGGCAGCTAGGGCTTTGTCCCGAGCAGCAGAGAGCTTCAGGAGTCTAGTTTCAACTGCAGGGATGTTGGATTTGGAGATTACCAATGGGAAGGAGCGGGGTTCATATTCCATCATGAGGAAGAATGGGGACTTCCCTGTGATGGAATGAGGGTGGTGATTATGGGCGAATTCGGCATGGGAAATGTGTTCTGCCCATCCAGTGGGGTTGTCATGGCAATAAATGCAGAGGAACGTCTCTACCTCCTGGTTAACTCTCTTAGTTTCACCATCAGTTTGAGGATGGTAGGCAGCGGATAGGGAGAGGGTATATCCGATGAGCTTTGCGAGCTCCTTGGCAAAGGCAGAGGCAAACTGAGGGCCACGATCTGAGATGATTTTATCATAGAGACCGAACCGAGTGTAGACCTTGTGAAAGAAAAGATTGGCTATCCCTTCTGCAGTAACAGTTTTCATGGTAGGGCAAAGAATCACCCCCTTAGTAAGACCATGGTCGACCACAACCAATAGAGAATCAAAGCCACTGGAGAGGGGGAGGTTGGTGATCAGATCGCAGGAGACTTGTTGGAAGGGGCGAGAGCAGGAAGAGGCAATGGAGTTGAGTGGGGGGGCAGTGGGGTGAGTGTTAACCTTGTTTTGCTGGCAAGTGGTGCATCCTTTGACATATTTCCGAACAAAGTGGGCCAGACCAGGCCACCAGAACTCAGAGGCAACCAGCTGACAAGTTTTGAGATATCCAAGATGTCCAGCAGAGAGGTGATCGTGGGAACGATCTACAATGGATTGTCATAGTTGTAGATCATTGGGAACATAGACTCAACCTTGGTAGGTGAGGATACCAGCAATGAACTGCCAGTCAGAGAGGTGAGAGCGGAACTTGGAAGGGAGGTCACCCTCAATGGCACGGAGAGAGTCCAGAACAAGGGGGTCGGAGGAGGAGGAGTGGGCAATTTTGTCAGAGAGAGCGGTGTTGATGAGATTGACGAAGAGCGAGGGGGGAAGCAGGGTGATGTTGTTGTTGTCAGTGTCAAGGATGAGATCTGGTCGGCGAGACAGGGCATCTGGGGCTGCAAGGAGTTTACCAGGGACATGGATAAGTTTGAGGTCGAAGTCCGCAATGTCCAAGAGCCAGCAGGCTTGTCGACGATTCAACTTCTGGGGTTGGCAGAAGTAGGTGAGGTTCTTGTGGTCAGTGAAGACCTGGATGGGAAATGGAGAACCATGGAGATACTGCTGCCAGGATTTCAGAGCGCGAATGACAGCGAGGAGTTCTCTGTCATAGATGTCATAGTTCCGCTCAGCAGCAGTGAAGGACTGAGAGAGGTAGGAGCAGGGTTTCCAGTCACCATTAGTGTCAGTTTGGAGGAGGATCCCTCCAGTTGCATGCTTAGAAGCATCGGTGGTGATGGCAAAGGATTTGGATAGGTCTGGGAGGAAGAGGATCGGTTTTGAGAGGAAGGCTGCCTTTAGGGAGTCAAAGGCAGTCTGGCAAGTGGGGGACCAGTTCCATGGTTGGGTCTTTTTGGTGAGGTTGATGAGGGGGCAGGCAACATTGGAATAGTTTGGGATGAATCGGCGATAGAAGTTATCAAAACCTAGGAAGGACCGGACGTCTTTGAGCTTGGAAGGAGTGGGCCAGTCAGCAATACCGGCTAGCTTTACAGGGTCCATGGCGAGGTGTCCGGGTTTGACGATCATCCTCAGGTATTCTACCTCTGAGGTGGCAAAGTTGCACTTTTCAAGCTTGAGGTGGAGGTCCAACTCCATCATGCGTTGAAGTACTTGTTTGGTGCGTTCTTCATGGGTGGTTTTATCTGGAGAAAAGATGAGGAGGTCGTCCATGTAGATTACTAGCCATCCTTCAGCGATCAGGTCACGAAATGAGTCGTTTATGAAACGTTGGAAAGTGGCAGGGGAGTTGGTGAGACCGAAGAACATGACTGTGGGTTTGAAAAGCCCTTTGTGGGTGTTGAAGGCTGCTTTCCATTGGTGACCATCTTTGATTCTGACATTGTTGTAACCCCATCAAACATCGAACTTGGTAAAAACATTAGCTCCCTTGAGCTTATCGATGAGGTCGGAGATGAGGGGGAGTGGGTAGGCGTCACGAATGGTGTGCTCATTGACATAACGATAGTCCTGGCAGGGTCGGAGGCCTCCATCCTTTGTTTTGACGAAGAAGAAAGGGGATGCTTGGGGGGAGTTGGAGGGACGGATCTTTCCAGTTTTAAGGTTCTCCTCGATGAAAGCCTCTGTTGCTTGGCATTCTTTGGGAGTCAAGGGGTAGGCCTTCCCTACTTTTGGGACAAATGTTTCGTCGAGGTTGATCTCATGATCATAGGGTTGAGATGGGGAAAGGTAATCAGCAGATTCTTTGGTAAAAATGGAGGAGTATGCTGAGTATTCTAGTGGGAGGGTGACTTTTGGTTTGGCCTTGTCTGCATCAATGGCCAGTTTGGTCGCAGTGGTAAAAGCTTTGACCATGGTAGAGGGGATCTGGGCAAAGTGTTGTCCACACTTGATCACTCTATTAATCAGATAGTGGGTTTGAGCTTGAGTGGGAAAACGATGGCCTGCCCAGTCATCGAGGTAGTCGTAGAGTTGTCCATTGTGGACAGGGTTAGAGTTAATGTGGCAAATAGCTTTAGCAGTGAGGGGCAGGGGGCGGAGCTTTGCAACATGTCGAAGGTAGTCTTGTTGATAGAGGGCATTAAGCTCATTTGTTTCGTCACAAGAAGTTCTGATGGTAACAGTCTTCTTGGCCCAATCGATTGCTGGGTTAGTTTTCTGAAGCCAGGGTAGTTCAAGGATGACGTTCTCTTTGCCACAATGCATGACATAGAACTTGACTTGTTGGAGTAGGCCAGTGATGCGAATGTAGATAGAGCAGGTAAACTTTATGTCGCCATTCTTGTTGATAGATTGGTCAACATTTTGGACTGGGATGGGTTGGGGAAGGCGTTGTTTGGGGAGGTTATGCTTGTTGACAAAATGCCAGTCGATGCAAGAGACATTGGCTCCAGAGTCAATGAGGGCGAAGGTTTTGACATCTTTGAGATCACGAGTAGGGACGACGAGATGGAGAGGAATATGCATGGATTTCATTCATCTATCGGCTACAAGTACATTGGTTTGGGATATGGAGGGGGCCTGCATCAGGAAGATCCTCCGCTTTAAAAACCCGAAAGAGATACTTGAGAGACAGAGACTTCTTCTTCGTCTTCTATCTCCTGGAGTGACGAGGTGGAGGGTTCTTCTCCGACTTTTTGCACTTTCTTTTCAAAGTTTTTGGTCGAGGGGAAGGTGGAACAGGTAGTGGCTGAGTGGCCACCCTTGCGGCATCTAAAGTAGAGCTTCTGTTCGATGCATCACTTCTTTTCTTGGGGGGTGAGTTTGGGAATGCGGATGGCATCGACATCCATCACATTGGGGTCTTTCTCCATTCTGGTGGAGGAGCCATTGTGGTATGGGACGAAGGAGAGGGTGGAAGCTTTCTTGTTGCGGCTGGCAACGTTGTCTGCTCGGTTCCACTGAGTTTGGAAGTGGATGGCCTTGGAGTACCATGCTGAGATAGTGATGGGGGGGTGTCCATCGAGTAGATGCAACGCATGAGGGAGGAGGTGAGGCCTGTGGAAAAGTATCCTATCAGGACATTGTCTGAGGTGATGCCGCTAAGGGCAACTCAGTTCTGGAATTCTGAGATATAGGTGGTGAGGAGGGTGTCCTTGGTCATCCTGGTTGAAGAGAGCCAGGCGATAGCATCTGCCTTGGTGTCCAGATGAACGAAAGCAGTTTTAAACTTGGTGAGGAGTTCAGCCATAGTTCCAAGGGAGGGGGGGGTTGCTTCAAGGGCTTGAGATCTAAAGGTGGATGCCCAGGTGAGGGCTGACCCTTCGGTCATGTAGGAGAGGGTATAGGCAACTTTCTTCACTTTGGTGTCGTAGACAGCTCCATTGACCAGGAGATACATCTGGACAGTGTTGACAAAGGTCTGGGCTTCGGTGGAGGAGCTGTTGAAGGGTTTTGGTGCTCCCAATCGGAGCTCAGTGGGTTTGCTGGTGGTAGACATGGCTGGAGGGCTGGGTGGGGGGGAAGGGCTTGGTGACAGAGTTTGAGATTCTGGTGGGGTTCCTGGATTGGAATCTGAGGAAGTAGGGATACGAATGCGTTGTCTGGGGATTGGGGAATTGGGAGGGGGGTATGGGGGAGCAGAAGATTCTCTCCTAGGTCTGAGGGGGTTAAAAGACGAAATGGTGGGGCACTACTAACAACGGTAGGCTTGAAGAGTAAACCTTGACCTTTTGTTACACTTGGTCCAGGTAGGAACAGGTGTAGCCTCGAGAAGAAGGTCTTGGGTCGAAGAGTAAGAGCAAGAGGGTCTTGAAAGCTGAGGGATCAAGACAACTTAAGGGCTAGAGGAACTGAGGGAGTCTTGAGGGTCGAAGGGATCAAGACAACAAGGTTCTTCGAGGGTCGAGGGATTGAAGACTGAGTTCGGAGAGTGATGAAGACAACCTATAAAGTTGGGTTAAGAGCTTAGAGGTTGAAGCGTCCTTTCTAGTGCAGGACGAGGTCACACAAAGGGTTCAAGGGGACAAAGAATATATTCCAAGATGTATCTAGAGGATACTCGAGGAGGTCAAGGTTAAAGATACAAGAGCGATATCCAGTTGCTTATAAGTAACAGAAAGAACAATAGAAAGGACCATGATTGGTCAGTAAAAGTGGTGCCATAGAATACTATGGAATATGGGAGAAGGTAGGTAATTCACAGCATGGAACAGTAAGAAGCTGTGGATGACTAAGTGTACATGGAAGCGAAGATAGAAGGGAACTGTGGGTAACAGGGAAGGAAGGAGTAAGCGGATAGAAGAGATGATGACTAGGACAAGGAGGTAGCAGAGTGGAGAGTAGGTAGTAGTCATCATAGAATGAAAAGAGAGAGTCCAGGTATGATGTGAGTGCAGTGACTCAGAGGAGCATAGTGAAGAATGGAAGAAAAGGGGAAAAGAAATAAGGGGTCCCAATGAATCGTAACACTTAACGCTCTCTACCAACAAGACCACCTTCGACATGTTGCAAAGCTCCGCCCCCCACCCCTCACTACTAAAGCTATTCACCACATTGACTCTGACCCTGTCCATGATGGACGACTCTACGACTACCTCGATGACTGGGCAGGCCATCGTTTCCCACTCAAGCTCAAACCCACTATTTAATCAATAGAGTGATCAAGTGTGGACAACGCTTTGCCCAGATCCCCTCTACCATGATCAAAGCTTTTACCACTGTGACCAAACTGGCCATTGATGCAGACAAGGCCAAACCAAAAGTCACCCTCCCACTAGAATACTCAGCATACTCCTCCATTTTTACCAAAGAATCTGCCGATCACCTTTCCCCATCTCGACCCTATGATCATGAGATCAACCTCGACGAAACATTTGTCCCAAAAGTAGGGAAGGCCTACCCCTTGACTCCCAAAGAATGCCAAGCAACAGAGGCTTTCATCGAGGAGAACCTTGAAACTGGGAAGATCCATTCCTCCAACTCCCCCCAAGCATCCCCCTTCTTCTTCATCAAAAAGAAGAATGGAGGACTCCGACCCTGCCAGGACTATCGCTATGTCAATGAACACACCATCCGTGACGCCTACCCACTCCTCCTCATCTCTGACCTCATCAATAAACTCAAGGGAGCTAATGTCTTTACCAAGTTCGATGTTTGATGGGGTTACAACAATGTCAGGATCAAAGATGGTCACCAGTGGAAAGCTGCCTTCAACACCCACAAGGGGCTTTTCGAACCCACAGTTATGTTCTTCAGTCTCACCAACTCCCCCGCCACCTTCCAATGTTTTATGAACGACTCATTTCGGGATCTCATTGCTGAAGGATTGCTAGTTATCTATATGGACAACCTCCTGATCTTCTCCCCAGACAAGGCAACCCATGAGGAACGAACCAAACGAGTCCTTCAGCGCATGATGGAGTTAGATCTTCATCTCAAGCTCGAAAAGTGCAACTTCGCTATCTCCGAAGTGGAATACCTGGGAATGATCGTCAAACCCGGTCACCTTGCCATGGACCCTGTGAAACTAGCCGGTATTGCTGACTGGCCCACTCCTTCTAAGCTCAAAGATGTCCGGTCCTTCTTAGGTTTTGCCAACTTCTATTGCCGTTTCATCCCAAACTACTCCAACATTGCCCGCCCCCTCATCGACCTCACCAAGAAGACCCAACCTTTGGACTGGTCCCCCACTTGCCAGACTGCCTTCGACTCCCTGAAGGGAGCATTCCTTTCAAAACCAATCCTCTCCCTCCCAGACCTCTCCAAACCCTTTGCCGTTGCCACCGATGCTTCCAAACATGCAACTGAATGGTGACTGGAAACCCTGCTCCTACCTCTCCCAATCCTTCACTGCCACTGAGCGAAATTACGACATCTATGATAGGGAACTCCTTGCGGTCATCAGAGCTCTGAAATTCAGGCGGCAGTATCTCCATGGTTCTCCATTTCCCATCCAGGTCTTCACCGACCACAAAAACCTCACCTACTTCCACCAACCCCAGAAGTTGAATCGTTGACAAGCCTGCTGGCTCTTGGACATTGTGGACTTCGACCTCAAACTTATCCATGTCCCTGGTAAACTCCTTGCAGCCCCAGATGCCCTGTCTCGCCGACCAGATCTCATCCCTGATGCTGACACTGACAACGACGATGTCACCCTGCTTCCCCCCTCACTCTTCATCAATCTCATCGACACTGCTCTCTCAGACCAAATCGCCCACTCCTCCTCCTCTGACCCCCTTGTCCTGGACTCCCTCCATGCCATTGAGGGTGACCTTCCCTCTAAGTTCCGCTCTCGCCTCTCGGACTGGCAGTTCGATGCTGGTATCCTCACCTACCAAGGTCAAGTCTACATTTCCAATGATCTACAACTGTGTCAATCCATTGTAGCTCATTCCCACGATCACCTCTCCGCTGGACACCCTGGATATCTCAAAACTCGTCAGCTGGTTGCCTCTGAGTTCTGGTGGCCTGGTCTGGCCTACTTTGTCTGGAAATATGTCGAAGGATGCACCACTTGCCAGCAAAACAAGGTCAACACTCACCCCACTGCCCCCCCACTCAACCCCATTGCCTCTTCCTGCTCTTGCCCCTTCCAACAGGTCTCCTGCGATCTGATCACCAACCTCCCCCTCTCCAGTGGCTTTGATTCTCTATTGGTTGTGGTTGACCATGGTCTTACTAAGGGGGTGATTCTTTGCCCCACCATGAAAACAGTCACTGCAGAAGGGATAGCCAATTTTTTCTTTCACAAGGTCTACACCTGGTTCGGTCTCTATGATAAAATCATCTCAGATCGTGGTCCCCAGTTCGCCTCAGCCTTTGCCAAAGAACTCGCAAAACTCATCTGATACACCCTCTCCCTGTCCACAGCCTACCACCCTCAAACTGATGGCGAAACCGAGAGAGTTAACCAGGAGGTAGAAACATTCCTCCACATTTACTGCCATGACAACCCAACCGGGTGGGCAGAACACATCTCCCATGCCGAATTGGCTCACAACCACCACCCTCATTCCGTCACAGGGAAGTCCCCATTCTTCCTCATGATGGGATATGAACCCCGCTCCTTTCCATTGGTAATCTCCAAATCCAACATCCCTGCAGTCGAAACTAGATGCCTGAAGCTCTCTGCTGCTCAGAATGAAGCCCTAGCTGCCCATGAACTAGCTCACCAAGTAATGAAAGCTCAATCCACCAAGTCCTTCAAACCCTTCTCGAAAGAAGACAAGGTCTGGCTCGAAGGCAGAAATCTTCGACGCACCCTGGCATCCCCAAAACTGGGCACTAAGCAAGAAGGACCCTTCACTATCACCGATGTCCTATCTCCAATCACCTACAAACTCTGCCTTTCCAAAGCTTGGCACATCCATAACGTGTTTCATGCTTCTCTTCTATCTTCATATCACGAAAACCTCATCTATGGTCCCAACTTCCCAGCACCCCCTCCAGATCTCGTAGAAGGTGAAGAAGAGTTCGAAATCGAGAAGATTGTACGGCATAAAGGACCACCACAGAAGTGCCACTTCCTGATCCGATGGAAGGGTTACTCGGCCAAAGAAGACTCCTGGGTGCCTGACAAGGAACTCAAACACGCCAAAACAGTCTTGGACACTTACAAAAAGGCCCATCCCTCTGCCTTTCTCCAAAACAAACCACCCACTTGCTGCTAAACCACCTCCTCGAAAACAATGGACTCTCCCACCTTTGGCTCTACCCCCAGGTCCCCTGCAGACCTCCCCTTCACATGTCGCCTTCTCTCCTTCTCGGGAGAAGACAACATCGACCTCATTGACTTCCAACTTCGTGACTCTCACCTCACCTCCACATTAGACCTCCTCCTTGACGCAGACTCCCCCCTTCACCTTGCCAGACAAGCATACCTGCAAAACCTTCATCTTTTCATTGCAGTAGACTGCCTTCCTTGTCCCTTTCTGAGGTCTGAGGACCCCCTAATTCGCCTCTTCATCTTTATTCTCCAGGAAGTTGCGCATATCCAAGTCCGTGCCCTCCTCCCCCTTCTAGACCAGTTAGGCATGGTAGACGCCCTCCTCCATGCTGACACCATCCTTCGCCAACCCCACCGCCCCCTCCTAGACAGACTCGCAGATGCCCTTATCCCTGATTCAGATCTTCATGACGACCCTCTCCAAGATGTACCTACCACCCCCTCTGCCAGCTCATCCCCTCTGAACACCAATGAGGAACTAATGGTCGCTCGAATTGAGACAGACTTCGCTCTAGCTGAACAACAGAAATTCTTAGATGGCAATGAAGTAGTCCTTCCTTGCAGTCATCCTGACTACCCCTCCACCTGTTATGCATGCCATCATCAAGGCCACAAATGAGTCGATTGCAGGAGCTATGAATGCCCCATCTGCCTTGTCACCACTCCAGGCCATCCACAAGCTCATTGCCCTGTTGCTCGACCTCTTCCTGTTACAAACCTCGTTCTTTCACCTAGCTTTTAAGCGCACTCGTTATCTTATCTTATCTTATCTAAGCGCGCGTCTATCTTATCTTATCAATCAAGCGCTCAATCATATCTTATCGTGTCACGTGACTAGAGTCCAGACCACTATGACATCATATCTCATGGCTAGCGCATGTTAAACACATGGTAGCCTCATGTTGTAGTTCTAGATTCTCATTCTCACAGTCATGTGAACACTTAGTACATACATAGTAGTTTATCTCACGGTATGTCATTGCTTACTGAGCACCTGCCCTAAAGTACGCCTCATGGCTGCCGCATGTAAAGTAGTATATATACAATGCCAGTCCAGCCAGACTCCTTAGTCTGTTCTGGTTGATTTCCGACCTAAAGCAGAGTTCCTCCCTGGTCTTAGTATTATTGGTGGTGACTTAGTGCCTTAACTGTATAGTTTTGGTCGTTGCCAACATAAGAACAGACTCTTTCTCCACTACCTCACCTGTCACCGGTACACGTGACACAACCATCAAACATCATCGAGGCCCTCATCGCGCCGTCCCCTCTCGTCATTGTTATTGCTGTGGTCATACTCAGATCCCAGAGTTAAGGGAGATCACTCGCATCGAGTCTAAAGAGACCCCTTGAGCAGGTTACCCTCGACGGAAAGCAACCGTCTCCCCACTGCTGCATATACGCTGGTCCGGCGTCGTTTCGGTTCGCATTGTCAGGGTAGACCTCATTCGAGAGGACCCTTCTGACCGCCGAAAAATAAGGATCAATCCCTTAGTGCATAGTGGGTCAGCACAGCGGAGTTGTACCGTGCAAACGACAGAATAGCGAGCTTCTTCTGTTAAGACTCGCAGTCTCGGCGTACTAAAACGTCAGCCATAGCCAGGCAGAAACCGGTTCCCCGACTCTCTCCATTTAGTATAGTTCTTCCCCTTTAGGTATCTTGGTTGTTGGTCTCTTCATGAGTATCACCCAAGGTAGATCGCAGCTGGTCTCTTCGTGAGCTATCACTCGGTCACAATAGCTACATACAACTTCGCCCGACTTCTTTCGCCTTTGGTGAAGAAGGAACCTTCCCCCACCCCGGAATTACAATACCTACCTCTCGAATACGATCCAAACGACGATCTTACGTGTTTGGAAATAGCCAACCAATCTCCGTGCTTTATCCCCAACCCCGCCTACACTCAATATGTCGAACGCCAATATCGCCGCTCTGCTCGCCTCGCTGCAGCAGCACATCGCAGATCAAAATGCGGTCATAAATGCACTGAATGCAACAGTGCAGGCATCAGAAAATCGAGTCGCCATTGCAGAGGTGGCAGCAACAGCAGCAGCTGCAAAACCCACGCCACAGGTTAAAGTGGAAAAGAAAATCTCAGTGGTGCCCAATCCAGGGCAATACGACAGCACCTACTCTAGGTTCGAAGAGTGGTGGCTAAAAATGCAAGTGTTCATGGAAATGAACAAAGAAGCCTACCCTACAGACAAAGAAAGGTGTATGGCAACTCTATCTAGGATCGGGTCGAAAGACCAAGACAAGAATGGTGCGGGATCGTGGGCCCGTAATCAAATGAAACAATGTAGAACAAGTAACAACTACCCACGCCCCGCTCTGCTAGAAAGGGGATTAAGGAATCGTTTCCAAATTGGAAACAACAAGGATCTAGCATTAAGAAAGCTAATGGCCCTTAAGCAAGGCAATAATGAAAGGATGCAGGTCTACTTGACCAAATGGCTCACTGCATACGAGGAAGCCAACTGCAGGGACTACATGGGGACCGCGTTACTCGAACAAAATACCTGCCAAGACATCATAAAGCAGGTATATTTGGATGACTCCCGACAAGCACTAGTGGAGGATTACATCGCAGTCCTCCAAAAATATGGAGAAGCCATCGAATTGTTCGAGTACCGCAAAGGACCTCGAAAAGACCCTAACGCCATGGACATTGGAGCAGTTCAGGCATGGGAAGAACCTTCTGATTTTGGCGGAGGTTCCAAGTCATTCGCAGCCGCAGTTGCCTCCACTCAAGGGGCACGTCAAGTAAATACTATCGGATGCTACAATTGTGGCAAAGAAGGACATCGTGCGAAGGAATGCAAAGCTGCATCAACTCGATGCCAAGAATGCGGGTTCTCGCATGGAGGACATCGCAAAGAATGCTCTAAATTCAAGGGCAAACAAGTCTGCGCCGCTGATACAACAGCGAAACCAAATAACCCCTTTGTAAAGGCGCCAGCAGTCAACTGGCAAAGTGCCATTCAAGGGATGGACATAGAGGCTGCTAAAGCCTATTTCCGTGACATGGAAACGACACAGGGAAAAGCCTAAGGGAGACCAAATCGGGTAATGGTACTCCCTCCCTGACGGACAATATTTCTTTTTCATCTGTTTCTTTACGTACTCGACGCCTAGATAGTGCTAGTACAACCTCTTTTTCTTTACCACTTAGCAATAGTTTCTCTTCGCTTGATTCCCATGTAAATTTAGATAGTGATACCGATTCTTCGTTTTCTTTATTTTCGACATCTCGATGTGGTAGCCTACCAGATGTAGAAACCGAAACAGCATCTCGTATTGAGCGTGGCCCTGGTAAAAGGGTACTTAATTCTGTTAAAAAAGAAAAAAATATTTCTCTTCAGAACCCGACTGATTGCAGAGTGCGCACACTCAAGCCACTCAGAGAAATAACCCTAAAAATCAATATAATCCAAAAAGATAAAAACATTGCTGCCAACGCCCTACTGGATAGTGGCGCTAATGGAATATTTATCGATACGGAATGGGCAAAGAAAAACCGCATTCCTCTCCACCCCCTTGAAAACGTGGTGCCTGTCTACAATGTGGACGGAACCATAAACTCCGCTGGAGGCATTGCGTACACGTGTAATCTTATTATAGACTACAAGGGACATCGAGAAAAAGTCACAGCCGAGGTTACCAATCTTGGCCGGAATCAATTGATTCTTGGATACACATGGTTAAGGGACCACAATCCCTCTATTGATTGGACCTTAGGTCATGTACACATGGATCGCTGCCCCATGTCGTGCAAAGTATTGAATAGTACATATTGTAATAGAATGGAAGAATACGAGAAAACTTACATAGCAAATACGTACACAGATCAGTTCACGATACCAGATCCTAGCTCTGAAGAAGCCTTCAAATTGGTACCAGAACACTACAGAGATTTCCTTGATGTCTTTTCGGAGAAAGTGTCCGAACGCCTCCCTGAATGGAAAGCATGGGACCACGCGGTAGATTTAAAACCCGATTTTGTACCTAAAAAGGGTAGATTGATCCCGCTTGGACCCGCTGAACAGGATGAAGTCAAAACGTTCGTGAACGAGCAATTGAAGAAGGGTTACATTAGACCTTCTAAATCTCCTCAGACATCTCCAGTGTTCTTTATCCCAAAGAAGGATGGAAAGAAGAGAATGGTTATGGA
>JBBPMR010000307.1:0-26144 GCA_038090415.1 Rossbeevera mucosa | reverse complement strand
TGAAAGGATAACCAAAAAGCTCGGAAAGCGGTGGAAAGCACTAAGAAAAGGATCGAGATCTACTTTCCGTGCTTTCCACCCTTTTTGGGAAAGCGTGTGAAAAGTAACTAAAAGTGTGCGAAAAGAACGCCAAAAGACGCCAAAAGTAAACTGTGATTTTCCTGATGCTGGCATCATACCCAATGCAACTCAGAACACTGAATCCAATTCAACATCCACCTCCAGGCCATCTCTGCCTATCTCGTCCCTTATCCATGCCTCTGATACCATTGATCCTGTTCACGAAGCCGAGACACTTGTTAGCGACGCCCTGGATGACTTGGAGGCGACTGGAGCCCTCCAGCACTCAAACCGAATGGATCTTGAAGAACTCCTTAACCCGGCGGCAGAAAAACACGACATCTTTGACACAACTGATAAGGATATCTTCGAGGTGGTGATGGATGCAAAAAGGGCACGAGAAGCAAACCAGGGAGGTAGCGATGAAGTTGGTGATGTAAACGACGGCCCCGTTGAACCACGTCTGACCCGCAGCGAAGCACTTCGGGCATCATTAGTTTTGAGCAAATATGTCGAGGAGTGGGAGGACCCGTATGCACAGAAGGTGGAAGAGGTAGCTGGCCAGTTCAGGCGCAAGACACGAGCTCTTGGTTTGCGGAACATGAATAACAGTAAACTGACTGATCATTTTCCTCGTATATAGCATTTCAATCTTAGATGAACCAATGAACTAATTTTGAGCACCCGTGGCTGACCTCCCCAGTAACACATACTCCCCCAAAACACATACCCCTGGGTCTATCCCGAAGGGGTATGTGTTATGAGGGAGTCGACTGTATCAATTTCGACTCCATTAATCAAGGTCCTCAAGGCTTCTAGGCTTGTTTACAAAGCTAGAAGAACCCGAAACACCCATGACTAGTAGAGGTGTCATCATCTTTCCGCCTGTTTCAGTGGACTAATAAGAACTAGCTCTGCCATCCTACGTATGGTTGAGTCCTTTTCGCTGCATCCCTTCTTTGGGTCGTACTAGCACTGGCCTCCTCCCGAGCTTATGGCTGCTGCATCGACCTGGGGCTATCCGAACGCAAGCAAGCGCATTCTCTTGCTCCACGGCCTCACGGGGTCGTCGCAGTTCTGGGATCGCGTCGGGCAGGATTTGGCGTCTCGAGGTGAGCTTTTCATCCTGCTCCTGCTTTTCGACCGGTGCAACGTCCTGGCCCGTATTCAATCTAATGCAGGATATTTCATTTACGCGCCGGATTTGCTCGGACACGGGCTTGCTAGGCGCGGCTCGGTGTGCACCATCTCTGGGATGACAGAGGAACCTCAACTCATCTTCTCTGTAGCTCCTGAGAGCGGATGCAGGGACCAGCCTTTCGACATCATCGTTGGATATTCACTCGGAGCACTCGTTGCCTGTGCCCTGTTTCCCCTCCTCAAGTCCACACATCCGGTTCCAGTCGTGCTCGTCGATCCTCCCCTCGAGCTCGATACAGAACTTGTGGCGTTTTTTCAGAGGATTGTTTGGTGAAGTGGTGGTACGACAACCAGAGGTCCAGACGCCCGAGACATTTCTGCAACAGAATCCACTATGGAGGAAGGAGGATGCAATAGTCGCGTCTTTGGGCGCATGGCCATGTGACATTGCTGCCGTGGATGCCATCCCCGACGTAGGTCAATCCCGTTCCCCGCAAGTAAATCCTGATGAAGTTTGCCTAGAAAAACGTGCCATGGTCATTTTCGCACCACTTATCGACGATTCCGGAGAATGTCAAAGTGAGCGTCCTCGCCGCTGATCCGTCTAAGCAGCCACGCGTTAGAGAGGAAGGTATACCCGCACGTGAAGACCAAGACTGCGTTTGGAGCGTCTCACGCGATTCCGCTTGAGTTCCCAGAGGTCGTTGTCGAAACAGCCCTCGAAGTTATTAGTAGTGTAATTAGCCCGATCGTGATTGGTCACGGTAGATTCCGTATACGGCAGCCGTTCTTCCGAATTTCATGAGACTCGTTACTTGTTCTCTTCGTTCCTCAGCCAACGATGCTCGTCAATGCTGCACTTTCTCTTCCGCGTGCGGGTGCATTCAGCCACGCCTCGTTGCGCACATTTGCGTCCTCTGCCGCGAGGTCGCAGGCAGTTCCAACAGAGAAACCGACGTTGATGAAGGAGTTCAAGATCTACCGCTGGGTCCGTGTCGTCTGACTTCCGTAGTCCTATTTCTGACAACACACCCACTAGAATCCAGACGAGCCGGAGAAAAAGCCGACCCTCCAATCCTACACTATCGACCTCAACCAGACTGGTCCCATGGCACGTACGCTCTTCGTTTGACAGCTGACATCTCACATTATTTGCAGGTGCTGGATGCCCTCATCAAGATAAAGAACGAAATGGACCCTACCCTCACCTTCCGGCGCTCCTGTCGAGAGGGCATATGCGGCTCTTGTGCCATGAATATCGACGGTCAAAACACCCTCGCGTGTCTCTGTCGCATTGATAGGAACGCGAGCAAGGACTCGAAGATATATCCCCTCCCACACAGTCCGTACATTCCCTTGTTGCTCCGCCCGCTATGTAGCCTGAACTCACGCGCCCTCCATCTTTCCCGTTTCCTTTTGACTCTCCTCAGTGTACATCGTCAAGGACCTCGTTCCCGATCTCACTCTCTTCTATAAGCAGTACAAGTCCATCAAGCCCTACTTGCAAAATGACAATCCTCCAGAAAAGGGTGAATTCTTGCAATCACCAGAAGACCGCAAGAAGCTCGATGGTCTCTACGAGTGCATTCTCTGTGCCTGCTGTTCGACCAGCTGTCCGTCGTATTGGTGGAACCAGGACGAATATCTCGGGCCCGCAACGTTAATGCAGGCATACCGGTGGATCGCGGACTCTCGGGTAAGTACGATCAAGGTCGTGGTTCCGTGAGCGTGTGACCTGGCATTGTTCCATTTTACACACAGGACGCGTACGGCGCACAGAGAAAGGAGCTGCTCCAGAACGAGATGAGCATGTACAGGTGTCATACCATCTTCAACTGTTTGTCGTCCAGTTTGTCTTTATGACACGCTTGCTCATTGAGCACCTTCCATCTAGGTTCTCGGACATGCCCCAAGGGCTTGAACCCCGCCGCGGCCATTGCCCAGATTAAGCTGGAGCTTGCAGCCGATTAACCATGAGAAAGCTCGCTGTTGGTAGTGATCGGACTTTATGCGTGGGTTGGCCGAGTCACGTCCTGGTTACCAAGTACCACGATGCATGTCTTGTGTGAGCTATTGTATCAAACCCGATCCAAGCCGATGCAAAGGCCGGCATTTCTTTTATGTGTGTCCGGTGAGCCAACATGAGCCGTGTCCTTTGTGAGCGCAACGAGATCTTCCGAACGCTTGATCGATGCCCATTGAGCTTCACACTACAAATCCTCTGAACAACACAAATTGTTGAAGAATGGCGACTTTCGGCAAGACGACTTTTAACTCCATCTCTTACGCTGCGTCTCGGCCTACTTACCCCCGCGCTCTCTTTGAGTACATCTTTCGATTTCACGGCGTGGGTGCAGGCGGTGCGCGGTGGGATACAGCCGTCGACCTTGGGTGTGGAACAGGTATGTTCACCTTTGTGAGGAGTTCTCCTTGCGCTCGGAATTTGGAAAAAGGCAATTTTTGCCTCGCCGTGATCAATCGCTTTGCCAGTAGCGACGTATAGCCTGCTTGTTACTCACTGTTGCCACTATGCAGGCCAAGCAACTGTCGAGCTCACGCCATTCAAAAACATCGTCGGGGTTGATCCAAGCGCGGGGATGGTTGATGCTGCGCGTCGCGCACTCGTGCCCGGCGATACAGATTCAAATGCTGCCAGTGGCAGGATCACGTTCGTCCAGTCCCCGGCGGAGAGGTTGACGTCCTTGTCTGATGGGAGCGTCGATTTGATGATTGCTGGTGCGTCGTCATTTGATTTGCTTTTTTCTTCCCTGGCAATGTTGAAGTTGACAATATGTATGATGTCCAGCGCAAGCGGGCCATTGGTTCGATTGGTCCCAGATGTGGCCAGAGGCAGCAAGGGTGCTCCGAACCAACGGGACGTTTGCCATCTGGGTGCGTGTTCTTTCGTCTTCATTCGCTACGAGTTACATCGAAACTGTCCCAATCTTGATCCTGACTTTGACGGCTACCCTCTCAGATCTACTCGGAGCTCCGTTTCCCCAAGTATCCCACCTTGACCCCGCTGCTGGCCCACTTTTTCCAAGGTACCGATCCACTGACGTCCATCGGCCCTTATTGGCAGCAACCCGGGCGGTCAATCCTCAATGACCATCTCGTCGTTGTTCCAGACGCGCGTGATGTTGTTCCAGGAGCATTCAAGGACTTCACGCGCTGTTATTTCACGGGTAAGTACATCTAGTTATCGACTTCTCTCATGCCTATCGACCCATCCTTGTACTGCGACCTTGCCACGCTAGGCACGTACTACCCCCACTTGCCCTCACCAATGCCCATCCTCATGCGTAAGCGGATGACATGGGTCGATCTGCACGGGTATTTCTGCACCGCCAGCGCACTTCACACCTTTTTGGAATGCAACCCTGAGGACGCAGCACGGCCCGAGGGCGATCTCGGCATGCGGTTTTGGAAGGCGTTGCTCAGCGGTGCGTCGGCGCAGGACGGAGTGACGGTGCAGCCGGATGACGCGGTCGAGGTCGAGTGGCCGTTGGCGTTGATACTCGTGAAGCGGGCATAAGCTCACGAAATATCGTTACCCTTGAAATGTTTGACTTTGTCTCGTGTTGCTGCCACGTTCGCCAATCTTCCCCTTGCTCGAAAACAATAGATAATTCTAATTTCTTACAGTGCGTCACAGCCTCGTTGGTCATCGGCAGTATTCACCGACGAGACGGTTCCCTTTATTTAAGTGCTCCCACAACCGAAACTATCACACGTCCATCCCTCGTCTGCTCAGCTGCCCAGCGGATTCTGCCCCTTTACCATTCCTTCAATGGCGACCTTTGGGAGGACTAACTTCGACACGGCTGTATACGCTGCATCTCGGCCCACCTACCCGAAGGCGCTGTATGATTTCGTGTTCGACTTTCACAAGCAGTCTATGAACGCCAAGTTTGAGCGGGCCATCGATCTTGGTTGTGGTACAGGCAAGTCGAAAAAAAAGAGATGTTTGGTTCTGACTGGAGACCATGCATGCCCCGACAGGTCAGGCTACGGTCGCACTGGAGCCATTCAGATACGTCACTGGCGTCGACCCGAGCGAGAACATGATCCGCTCTGCACGCGAGATGCTCGAGAAGAGGAGAGACGATCGTGTCGGCGACGCCGACCAGCCACAGGGGCCAACTATCGACTTCGTGCAATGTTCGGCCGAGAAGCTAGACTTTTTGGTGGATGAGAGCACCGATCTAGTCATATCCGGTATGGTTCGGAATCCATCCGCATTCATGACGTTTGACTGACTAACGTGTCTTTCATCACGGCATGTCTATGGCTTCGATCACATTCTTGGCAGCTCAAGCGGGTCATTGGTTCGATTGGTCCAAAATGTGGCCCGAGCTCGCGCGTGTCATGCGCAAAGGCGCGACTGCTGCTGTCTGGGTCAGCATTTCTTTTATAGACATCGTTCCTCCCACATGATTTTAGACACTGACCTAAGTGCCCGTTTCCACCATAGACCTATTCCGAGTTCCGCTTGCCCCAATACCCCACCCTAACACCGCTCATCATTGCGTACGATCAGGGAACGGACCCCGGTGCTTCCCTGGGTCCGTACTGGCAACAGCCCGGACGGAGCGTCCTCAACAACCACCTTGTTGATGTTCCTGAAGCAAAGGATGTCCTTCCCGGCGTGTTCGAGCCGCTCACCAGAGTGTATTTCACTGGTAAATTCTGTTTCTTGTTTTCCTTGCGGATGCTATCCGTGTATGCGTGGGATCAAGCTCCAAGCATATAAGGCTTGCACGATGATAGATAGACTGACCGCTTTACTCAGGTGAATACTTTCCCAACCTTCCGTTGGCACACCCGATCGTGCTGAAAAGGACCATGTCCTGGGACGATTTTCTCGGGTTCCTGCGTACGTGGAGCGCATTACACACCTTCAAGGAGCGGAATCCAGGCGATGCGGCTCATCCGGACGGGCCGCTTGAAGTACGATTTTGGAAGGCTCTGCGCGAGGGCGCAAGCTTCCACTCAGATGGATCGTTGTCAGACCAAATAGAGGTGGAGTGGCCAGTGGCCATGGTGTTGGTTCGCAAGGCCATCTGAATACGTCCCCTGTAGCCATAGAGGTTGAAGGTATTTAGTGTGACTCGACGAGTCTGTATACATGGATTGCCAGTACCTCATCCCTTCCCTTAGAGCATCAGCACCTTGTCCAAGGAACGCATACTCAACAGACTCGGCTCGTTCGACGACGACGCTCAACGATGCGGCGGCTGACAGGCCCAAACATGTCAGCCGCGGTGACTCAGTGATGCATTTAAGGCTTGCACTACCCGTGCCGTTCTTCCTGGCTTCGCGTTCCAATGATGGCGTCGGATGCCCCCGAGTCGAAAACCACCACGCCCTCCTGGCGCACCGCCCGCATACAAGCACTATCTAGTCTCTTCAGAACACCAACGCGCCTGACCACGCCCACGAAAGCAATCGGCCGTCGCAAGAAGCGCAGCCGCCCGCGCGCGTCGTCTCTGTCCTCCTCTTCCACCACGTCTACGAGCCCAGGCGCCAACACCCAAACGTTACCCGCTGTCGTGCTACAGACATATTCACTCTCCACAGATAGTATCGTCCTCACCGCGTTGCCCTCCGTACCGTTTTGCTGTCACGAGGACCTCTTAACTATGTCCCGTACACAGCTCGAGGGCGTCGTGCGAGCACTCAACGAGCGGCTTCCCCGTCGGATGCGGATCGGCCCAGAGGACGATTTCTGGCAGAATGGATGCGTCGAGGACAACAAGGAAGACGATAAGTTGTCGAGAATGAGCGAGGCAGAGATGAAGAAGTGCATCGAGGAATTGGTCGGGATTCGTGGCATCGTGGGCAAGAACCGTGTCCCTAGATCTGGCTTGGGTTTGGGCATGCGCATTCCTGTTCCTGGAGTGCCCCCTGCACCCAAACCCGTGCGGACGCGGGATCCGACGTGGAGGCTGTACGAAAAGAGCCCTTGGGACATGGCGACAGACGATGATTCTAGTGGGAGTCAGACTGACGATTTGAACATCACAATCGAAGATGCTTTCATGGGGTCCAGTCCTCTCGCGAGTCGAACCAATTTTAGCTTGTATCCACGCGGACGGATCAACACGTCATCTCGTCTTGCCAGCTTACCAGAGGAGAGTGAGGCGAGCGAATCGAAAGAGGACAGCGAGGACAATGAAACGCGTCCATTCAAGAGACAGCGTGTGTCTTCAAGGAGTGCCACTCAGCATTCCGAGGGAGTTTCCCAGACTAAGCGGGAGGCAAGGGGATCTCGACTCATCGAAGATATGGATGTTTCGGGATCTCCTTTGATGGCTGGAGACGCAGTATCGTTCGACAACGTCGCCGGATCCGAAGCAAGGGTAATCCTAACCATGGCGAGCCGGGACGACAGCACAGAGACGGATGTGCAGACTACTTTCCAACGCAGGAAGAGCGCTCGAATCAATGAAATTGATCTAAAACGAACGTCCTCGGCTGATGGTGTCAAGGAGACTGCTTCAGGCGCACAACTCAGCTTGAAATCACGCATTCTACGCTCCAAGACCTTTTCTTCCAGACGGTCATCGTGGAACAACTCGTCGTCGGTGGGGCGATCTGACACCGGGAAGGACTTAAACACACCGAAAGAGCTCATCGTCTGCCTGCCTTTCACATCGACGCCCCCCCAACAGAAGCCGGATCCGTCGCCCTGGTCTGCCTCACGCGTCCTGCGTTCGCATTCTCAGCGACTCCTGAATCCAAACAGGTCAGTAAAGAACGACGCTCCGCTGGGACGATCGCTATCGGAGAGGTACCCACGTGCCTCGGACTTGGCTTTCGTGACGATAGACCGTCCGCGATACCGCTTCTCACGACGCAAGTCGAAGGGAAGCCAGGGCGTGAAACGCGATAATCAAGAATTGGAACCATCGAAGTCGGCCAGTTTGGAGCAAGCCGCATGCAAACCACAACGGGAGATCCATATCTATGCCGAAGATGTAAGCGGAAAGCACGAGTACGAGAAAGAGAAAGAGAAAGAGAACGACGATCCAAGGGTCATTGCCAGGTACACTGACATGGGCAGTCTTCACATTCTTCCGTTGGCTCTCCGTAGCTTTCTCAACTCTCGCGCAAGGGTACCACAATCTGCGAGTACCGTCACCGTCACGTCCACTGGAGTTAACTCGCCGGTACGAACAGTGGTCGGAGAGCTTGATACACAAGCCGCAACGGATCTTCTGAGAGGGGATGGGACCGTGACTACGGTGCGCGTTTCGGAGGCCCTGGAGAGAATGGCTGTGGATTTTCCAGAAGATTTGAGCAAGAAGGAGTTCAATTGAGGAGCGAATTCGTGAGAACTTGTTGACGAAAGTCTCAAACCGTTTCCCGTGTTTCAGTTTACCAGTATCTCTCGTTGTTTGTCATATATCCTGCGCGCAGTCCGAAGTGACTCATACCATGAATTATACATGATTTCTCAACACCGTCGACGAATCTCCGGCCAAGACCAAGACATCAGTGTTGTGCTCGAGCACAATGGTATGATGTACAACCTCGAGGACAAAAGGACAGTGGTAATCAAGTCGGAGGAAAGGCACGCGCAATCGAAATACTACCCCTTGAAGGGCTCGTTGTTCGAGTCCAAATTCGGGACATTCCCTTGGGAATTGAATCATGGCATATTCATCGGTGGTGTAGTAATCGCGTTCACCATCGTATATACGAATGGTTAGGTTTATAATGTTCACAAACTCATTCATGTCACACAAGTGCCACCTGCTCTACAACCTCATGGAATCGGGGATCAGTAGGTTTAAGAAGTTTTAAAGACGTTTATGATATGTGAGAACAAGGGAACATATTAATGAGAAATTGAGAAATAAGAAGCTGAAAGTCGGGACAAAAAGGATGGCGGTTAAGAAATGGAATTGCCTCCCTATTAAGCATTTACCCCATGCCTAGCCAATCCATCTGCAATTCCATTGTATTCCCTGCCGATGTGCCAAAATTTGATCTCATAACCAAGTCTATCCTCTTGCTCTTCAATCTCAGCTTCTATCTTAAGAAAGAGATCAAGATTCACCGGCTGCCGGCCCTTTGAACTCAAAAACCCGTTTTCCTGTAGATTACGAAGTCGTCAATCAAGAAACTTGACAAAAGAAGCCTGGAAGGCACGAACCCTCCACTTGGGTAGCAATTCCGTCATCCCTGACACCACGTATTTAGAATCAGTGGCAATGATGATCCAATCCCTAGAGGGAGCATTGCGATGTGGGTGGTCCTTTCTTGGACAGCTTGACCACTCCGTTTCCTCCACATCGCAGATTTTCTGGAGACCTACCAATGCAGCAAGGAGTTCTGCACGTTGGTTGGATCTAGGGCCATCAGGATCGAGCATATAATCCACCGGTAGGGAAAACTGGTGAGTTTCATTATCCCCCTCGTCTTCTGTACAATTCCCAAATGCGACACCGATGCCCGCCTGTGCGTCAAACCTTCCATTGTGAGAGCAAGCGCCGTCCGTGTACACGACGCGGTTGCGATGACACGTCCAGGAAGCATGTCTGGGGCATCTAGCGTAGAAGCGACCACACAAATGACAGGCTAGGACCAGGTCGTTGACCGGGTACTCATCGAACCGAGGTGAGGGCAAAAAGAGGCTCATGAGCGTCTATGATCGATGTTGGCTGTCTGGTGACCTGATAAATAGGTAATATAGATTAGAAACCCTCCCAGCTTCAAGTTAGCTTACGCTGATTAGCTACGGGTCGTAAGGTTGGCAAACTTTGTAGGTTCGGTCGTTGCCGAAAACAATTGAGTGGCGACCATGGACCCAGCAACTAAGTGTTTCATTATGAGTCCACTGGCATATTCCCCAACTTACACTGCCCTCGTCACCATGTACATATACCGCGTGAGTGAGGTTAGCCCCAGGCTCGTAGACGAGAGAACGACCAACTCTTGTTTCATGATGAGCCCATATTCCCATAACTTCCCAAAGTTACACTACCCTCGTCACCATGTGTACTGCGTGAGTGAGACGTGAGACCTTGAGGTTTTCTCCAGGCCCGTTGATAGGAGAAGTTCTGCCTGATATGCCCGTGACTTGTTCTCCAGTTTGCCCGAATTCGGCATTTACCGATCCAACATTGTAGTTTACCTTCACTATGTTTGCTCTCCGGAATGGCCCAGCACCATCACCGAGTACCAGTACAACCTTTGCACCACGTCCCTCAACTACTGTACCACCCGCATCGCAAACATTCGAGCCGTTGGCAAAATCTGTGCTGACCCATCGACTCCTCTACAACATATTTGCCTATTCCGCTGCCTTTTGCCTCGCCACTAGCGTATTTCTCAGCGCGCACAGGGACCACGACGCGACTTTTCTCTTGCGCCTGTTCCGGCCCGGTACGTGGGTCAATGCGTCGCTGATGTGGCTTGTCGGCGTCCTGCCCATTGTGGTGGTGCGAAAGTTGTTTTTAACAGGTGAGTGGGTTATTCGTTGATTAACTGCGCTCTGACGTCCTCGTTTAGCTACTCCAGAGCCCGCTTCGTCTCCGTCAAAAACAGTGGTTGCTGCACTTGCAAAGCCCTCGGCGCGTCGGTGGATCGCAGTTTACGTCACTTCCTCGCTTTTTCTTTTATCCCTTGAGTTCGTACGTCGGTGGTTTGGTAGTGAAGACGTACGTCTGAATGTCTTCGTTAAATCGAGGTACGTCGCACTTTCTTTGGCACTCCAATCTTGTGCATTTAATCTGACAATAGGAAACATCCTTATTATCTAAACGGTCAACTCATCTTCTTTGTATTGGCGCAAGTATGGCTGTCAATCAGTTTCTCCATTCGCAACGTAATGCTTGACCGCTTCGTCTTTCGATGGGCCAAAGTGCCATTATCTTCAAGTGCTGTGAGTCTTCCTTTGTCTTCCTCGTCGATTCCATCTTAGAAGTGACATACGTAGCCCTTTATACCCAGGAATCTCGCAATGCTGATACTTACGATCACCCTCTTCACCTTCGCATCGTTTACACTCTATAACGTCGCATTTGGGTTGGCGCGGTTTCTTCTCTTGCCGTTGCTACTTAACGTGCCTGTCGTACGAACCCTTCTCAGGCCATTCATGGGCCACTTTATCCGAGGGCCATGGACACTGACATTGCCGCTACGACACATGTCGCTTGAGTCATACGCATTCGTTCTTGGACTGTCTATGCTTGCCAACTGGGAGTTCGCAGAGTCATTGTTCGACGTTTATATTCCCCAGGTCCGCCAAACTACCATTTTTCTACACATTTCACGCATTAAAAGCCAGTGTTAGCCTATCAAAGTGGCTTCTTCCACTGCTGATCCCAACGCAATGCTTGTTTCGGGTATCACGTCTGCCAATCCATTGTACCTCTATTTCGCATATGCCGAGTTGCGTGACGACGCGTCGGATAGCCGCGCTGCCGGTGCGGCGCGCCGAACAGCGCTTTTCTCGGACCAAAAGTTTGGCCCCACCCTGTGGAGTACGTTGGCACGCGAATCGCTCTTGCGTCTTGGCGAGGACTACCAAACGTTCCTCCGCAAGGGTGCGCCTGCGCCCAATCAAGTGCCTGCTGCTGCCCCTGCAAGGACAGTACAGCCGCCTTCTACACCGCTATTGCGCAAGCCGATCTATCAAGCGCCGCAACGATCGCCCATTTCAAAGGTGCTCGACACGTTTGCGTCCGACTCAGACTTAACCAAGACTACGGACGCGGTCGCCTCTGAGGTAGGTGTGCGGATGCAGGAGGCGCCAATTCCCGAACTGTTTCGCTCGACGTCTGCACCGCCGCCTGTTACTGCCGCAGTGGCTCCTCCCCCAACAACAGTGACATCGAGTGCGAACCTTTTACCGAATTTCGTAGCTTTGTACACTTCATATGCCAAAGCCCAATGTCTGAGTTTAGTGGATAAGCATGCGCCGCCGTGGTGTCGACAAGTCGTCGCGCAATGGGATGCATGGTGGAAGAGGGACCGCATCAACAAGGTTACCGAAAAGTGTCTGCCGAATCGGGATTTGGACGCGCTGGTCATCGAAGGTGAGTTTTCAGTGAGAGTGATGCAGCGAGGCAGTGCGTTTGGCTTACTGGTACCCATATATCTTAGTTCTTGCTACTCTCGTGTGCGCCTCTCTGATCGAGGACCGATATGGAGTAGTACAGCGGGACATTCCCCGCATCCTGGAGGCGTTTTTGTCGTTTTTGACCGTGCTCGAAGAGTACCAGGTGAAGTTGGCAAAACTGTACGTGCCTCCGACCCCCGATGAGATCATGCAAGGGGATGCGATTGTTCTTGGGGAGAAGGAGCGGACGAGGGTTGAGGTGGCCAAGGCGACGGAAATAATATGTGTCGTTGCAGATGGTGTGTATGTTTTATTTTTGATTTCGGATCACTCATCTAACGGGATATGCTAATGCATAATGTTACCTGGCTTCAGCACTCAAGTCGGGCGTGGCTGATATTGCGCGGACGTTTGGAGACAAACTCATGGCATTTAAGTTTCCGCCGAAGACGGCGCAGAAACTGCAGTCATTCGTAATGTACGCATGAAAAAGGAATGGTAACATCTCGTTCACTCCATGACACCCGGTAGGTTGGAGTTAAAACAAAGGCAAGTTGGCATAGTGTCACCGGCTTATAATTTCTTTACCAGACTTTACCGCACCCTGGGCAGTATTTGGGCATGTGAACTATGTACTGTTGATTCTGAATCATGATATCACCGACTGATTCCGCTCTATTCAGTTTATTTATGTTTTTTTTACGGTCATAACTGCCTGAAGTAATCCATATACGATCTCTCAATTTTCATTGGAATGGGCGTCTATCATATGCAGGCATTATAGTTTGGTTTATTGCGCTTGCAAATTCCAAATATCGAGGCGTAAAGTTGGTCCAAGAAAAGACTAACTTCTAGAACGACCACTGAGCACTAACTGTGATGGTATCGATGGAGTTGAGATGAAAACGTTCTTGGCAATCGATGCTACAAGCCTCGAGTATCGATTACGCCGGAAATAGCAGGCGTCAAGCCTTTTTGAAGGAATATACGTAATCAGGCGTAGTATGCAAATGTAAAAGGAAGAAATCACCTGATGATGCCAAAACGTAATGTAATAAGCACAACTATCCACGATTCCCCATAGGTCAGATATGGCGCACAGCCGCCATCAAACTTTTGGGGTTCACCAATTCACGTTGGGGATAGGGTCAAGGCTTCCCTTCTCGACCATGTTCCATATTATACTGTCTACGGTACAAAAATCCCTCTCTGGTTCCAACCCAGTTGCACATTCCCGAGAGATGCTTCTACATGGTAATATAAACGTGGCTGATCATAGGGGAATTCAACGCAGGGTATAGATTAGAACTCTCGTGGTCGTGAAGAAGAAAAAGGTTCAGTAGAAAGTTATGTAATCTCGGGATCGTAAGGGAGAACAAACGAATTGAGAGGGGAACGAGTTGAACGCAAAAATGATGTTATGACAACGCAGCGTCCTCTCGGGAGAACTCGGGACCTTGCTCCATGGGTGCACCTGTCGCGCTATGCTGAAGGCGCTCCAGCCCAACATACTGATACACACGCTCCCGGCCAGGAAGAGCAGCCCGTACTCGTCGCTGCATCTCGCCCAGCCGACCGCTGGCCTTCCACAGCGCGAGCTGGTCCCAGCGTGCCCTCATGGCGGTGCGAAGTGCAGTACGACGCCGTGCTAGAGACATTCGAGAGGCATACAGCGAGACAGGACCGGATATGCTTGGTATGATCCGACGTTCTAAGAATGGGCGACCATGATAAGCGTCTCCCATCAATAGAAGAAAAAGACGACATACCTGACGAGACACCACTGGCAGGAGGCTTGGTAGCAGAAACGGGTTTTTCTGCAGCCTTGGAGCGCTTAAGAAAACCGTTAATGCATCCCGAGAACCAGTAGGCGTGCAAGGGGAATATGCACGCCATGATGATGGCGGGGCCAAGCGAGCCGTTGGTGACACTATGGCGCTGAACAACGAGCGAGACACACAGAGCGACGTGGAGGGCAATGCGTGTCATAAAGAAACAGACAGCAAATAGAACATCCGAACGAAGACGTGGTGCGATGCTTCCAAGCGCAAGGACGAATGTAGGGATCTGAAGACCGTCAGAACATCACTTTCGAAGTACTACATGGTCGCTCACCTCCATAACTGCGGCCAAGGTAAAAATATGACTCCACTGTCCTTGAATGGTATACTCGACGATGAATATGTAGACAGAGTGATGAATCCAGCCGGTGAGAAGATTGACTTTGCTCGAGTAGAACAGCATTCCCATTATCAAGTCACTAGGATGGGTTGGTCACACTAGGGCAACAGAAGCACTGATCGAAACCAACACGATGAGGTATGCCTGAAAGAACCTCCCAACACCGTCCGCGGCAGCGTGAGGAACGACCAGATGCTGCAATTGCCCTCTGGCAGAGGTATATTGAAGGATCAACGGGAGGCTGCTGAGGGACATGATGGCGCTACTGAGGGCAGTGAGCAACCATGATCGCTGCTTGACGGTCGTAAAGCGGATTTGAAGGAGGAGGTATGAGGCGGCCAGGGAGACTAAAGAGACCCAGAAGACCGTCGACGTCGCCAGCCGCGACATGTTGGCAATGAAGGCGAGCATTATCGCGGAGGGGGAGGGTGGCGGCAACGTGAAGAAAAAAGGACAGTGTCACGCTTTAAGAGCGCACCTGGGAACCGAAGCAACGACGGGTTGCCATTTGTGAGGGAAAACACAATTTACACGTTTCGGGCTTGTGGGAATCCATTTCGGCTAAGCGCATGATAACGGATGGGATCATCTTATTCGAAGCAACCAAGCTAATGAACTCACTCAGCTGATACCTCCATCAACAACGGACTGTCTGAGTGTGACAAAAACTGGCCAAGACCTTTTGACAGGTGTCCACCAAACAATGAATAAAAACGTCCGTGTGCCAGTACCTTCTCCCCGTTGGAGGAAACCTCGAATAGCACGTTTGGCAATATCCCTGCCTCGCGAACGTGCGCGCGTCGAATTTGGCATATTCTGGTCGTCTCATCCCGGACGGAGGACAAATCACCTGGTTTTGGTATTTCAGTAGGAAATACCTCCGCACCGGACGCTGCCGGGCTGTGGCGGAAATCTGCTCTCAAAGTCTCGGTGGCTCCGTACAGCTCGTTCTAACAACCACACCGTTCTCCGCGCAACAGCCTCGGCGCTACCTAGCTAACCCTGCCCCCCTCTCCTTTCCTCTCGTTCGGGATTGGCATCGCACAGCCGACCTTGGCCATTGAATAATGCAACAGCGCGATGTCGCAGAGTGCCTGATCCGCTGGGTTCGTTCGTAGTCAGGCGGCCTTTGACACCCAACAGTGACCCTGCAGACTTGAAGTACTGCCTTGCCACAGGAACCCCTATTTGGAACAATGCCAGCATTCATGGTGTAAGCTAGAGACGCTCTTTAGACGATTCTTTACAAGCGGTGTATTGCCCGTCTCAACCTAAGTACGCGTTTCACAGTGACTCCTCCTCGCACACGTTCGCGGTCGCACGATATTTGAAGAATAAGCTTCCTCGGACCGACTCCGACCTCGTGTCATTGCTTTATCGAGTGATGCCTCCGTCGCCTTTCCGTCTTATGTCCCCGTCTCCGCGAACCTTTTACTGTCAGCATTTCAATAGATATTCGTGACGGTTCTTGGCACTCATCTGATAAAAGAGTGTCTATGTGGCATATTCCGCTGGACTATCGTCTGCTCTATATGGATCAGGCTTCTTCTAGATAATTTAATTTCTCCAAACGACGACTATCGACTCGCTCTGTCTTCTTTTGCGGACACTGCCTTGGATGGGGTCGACTTGAGATCCCATACCATCCCTGAAACGTGCACGGAGCCGCGCATATAAAAAGTGGCCGCGGGATAACGTGATCCTGCTCTCATCTAGGTCGAACGCTTTGCTGATGCATGCTTGAGGTATGGTAAATCATCTCGATGCTATTCTCGAAGAGTATTGATTAATATGATGGACGTCGTTCTCTTCATCTCGCAAGCAGAGGGCTCTACGTCCTGCATGGAAATACAATCTGCAGACACCTCTTTGCAAGATTACATATGGATGAGTCACGGTAAGATGGTTTAATGAGCAATGATTGAAGTATCAATGTCAGGTCCCGTTGCCCACATCCTAATGAGACAGGAACTAGAGGGCTACCCACTCTGACTGTTCCGAACGAAGACGTGAATCGGCTATGGTTGTCTAAAAACCTCCAATCCATGATCCCAGGTACGGTGAAAGGAGATTGACTTGACCGCTTATCTGATTGATATCTATTGGCGTGTAGCAGAAAGTACGCGTCCAGGTACTCAATCCACTTTCGGGAGATTCGCTGAAGAGACTGAAGAGACATCATCTTGCACGTAAGTCCGTGGGACGCTTTCTCACTCAGAGTTGTTTAAGCACATGGCCAACTTGCGTTGGTGCTTGATCTCCATTTGGTGCTGGAATTATAATTTCTCATGTGTCCATCTGTAGGGAATGAGATCATTTGGCTTTGCCTTTATGATCGACCAGGTCTCCCAACCGATCATCCGCAGGTTTTGCACAATATCGACGGTTGTGCGCTGCATTCTGTGTCCCTTGTCCTTTTCCCACTCCACTATGACGTTCGAGTTACGCTCGTGTGAAGTACTGAGTATGCAATAGGTATGTTTCATTGACTATCTGTTATCTAGTATACAGGGCATGAAATTATCTCGGAGCCTTCGAGTCCGTTCTATCTATTATATGAGAAGAGAGTGTTTCTGTTTGCAAGCATTTAAGAGAACAAATCAATGTAGCCAGAGTTATACTTATTCTATGCGTCATCGCTGCAGGAAGTATTTTTTGTCGGGAACAGTCGCGTTCTCCAAGACCTTCAGTAGCAGAACCCAAAGATCAGACTTCCATTATCGAGCCAATCATGTTGTCGATAAGAGAATGCGGCGAACCATCGCGCAGCAGCAGGGTCTCGAGAAAAAAAACACGCGGGGTCTTTCATGAACATCCTCTCCAAATTCTGGGGCATGGGGCGGGGGCGCTACCAAGTTTTGTGTGGTGGCTCTTTGTGGCAACCCAGGAGTCAACGTTGTCCGGATTGGCGAAATTCTTCGTTGTGGCGAGCTGGTCGACGGGAATACAATACTTTGTATTTGACACTTGTTTGAGTCGTTTGTTGGGTCAACCAGGGCATAAATAACTGGGATGCGGAGAAAGGACGCGAGACGCTAGTTGTGTACCTGTTTCAGGACTTGCAGTGCAAGGTGGCTATGATGTCCAGGCTGTACGCCGCATATATGTTATGCTGCTGTACAGTGATGTCGATGTCAACGAGGGGTAGTAAGACAGAGAGGTATACAAAGGTCGTTTAAAATATTTCGCTCTGGCACATTCGTCCATTGGTTCATGTCCGGATTAGACCCCACGAATTGGTTGATTATTTGCTGTTTGGAGGTATCAATTGTAGTCTGGGTTTACAAATCATGGGGCGTGTACTCTCCCTTTATGAATGTAGGAGGAAACTACCCATCGATCTCAGTTGATGTCTCAACAGGTTTGACGGGAAGTCGACCCCATGGTCCGTGGATAATTAGGCCACAATGACTCATGGCTGGCGTTTGATCTGCCGCAACGAGAAGTATGGGTACATTGAAGACAATAACGGTCTAACTCCACCTTCTGGACCATTCCGACGGAGGGGCAGGTCTCTGAACCCACGTGGCCCCGTATCCCACATACCAGTCAGTACTTTTACAGGCCAGCGTCACGTCTGCATTCATGCAAGGGCAGTTGTCAACTCGCATAACGAAGTCACTATAATAGTGTTTTCATGCGCGGCTTGGTGAAAGATTCGTGACACAGGGGCAATCTGTAAAACCAGCAAGACAATCTTGCAGTGATGGAGATAAGACTGGAGATAAGGCGACCGGTGCCGTCGAACTTTGATGTGCACGGTCCTTCGGGCCGCGTGAATGCGATCTTCGTCCTGAGAGCCGGTGTTTTCCAGGTAGGCGTGTGACCAGGAAAGGGGCTGCTCGTAGTAGAGCTCGGTTCAGCGTAGCTTACATAATCAAGGGACAGTTTTGACTTGGAAAGCGGCGGCTGACAGTGACACTCACAGAGTTACCAGGCCAGGCAGCGTTCAGATCGCACCGAGTGAGCTCACTCCAACGTTCAGCGCTCTCCTTGAGCTGTTTTTTCCCGCTCCAGAACCTGCGCCACCACCGCAGTTCTGAGAAATGGCCGCTCCACCACCCAGCGATGGTGCCGGTGAAACTCACCAGCCCGAGTCTCTCGTCCCTCCTGCTTTGCCGTCTCCCGTAGAACGCACAGACGCAGACTTGGATGACCCTTCTGCGCATCCTTCTAGGACGCCCAGCACTGCCAGCTCGGATTTTTCGCTGCTACCGGAGGCACAGCCGAAAACAGGGCCCCGGCATCCCTCTGTTTCGCTCACGCCAAATTTCGTCTCGTCTCCACTCAATCCGAATAGTCCCGCACCGCCATCTGCACCTCTTACATTCGTTGGGCCCCGTACTCAATCGAGGCAAAGCATTATCTTCAATCGTATCGCTTCCGAAGAGTCACAAGCGCTCACTTCCCAGCGCACGTCTCTCACCCCGAATCGCACGTCCATGATCCTCTATCGCCTGGCTGATGAGAATGAGCAACGTACTCCCTCCCCTGCTTTTATGAACCGCCAGTCCGTCCTATCCAACTCGGCAGAGTCGACATTCAGTGTATCCTACGACTCGAAATACCCGTTTGGTGCTCATACCCCTCACAAACTCATTCCCTACCCCTTTGACCCCAGTTCGCACATCAACACTCCCGAAGATGACGATGCCTTGCACGACCCATCCGACAACACCCCGCTTGCTTCTTCTTCCGGGATCGCTCTGCGTGGTTTACTGAATGTCGGCGTATTAATCTTGGTCATCGTGAGCTTGTTGTGCCTCTTCATATTCTATCCTGTGTGGCATTATGCCATACAGGGGGACAGCACAGTCCCATGATACGGCGCGAAAACGGAGGACATAGGTGGGCTCTCTTGCGCTCGTGGCGTGAGTCCTTCGTTATCTTTTGTCCCTGACCTTGGCTTATTTGTTTCACTTTTGGACAGTACAATTGCCTCTATATCCCCCTCTTATCCGAACACTGCTCAAGCTCCCAACCACTTCTCGTTACGACCACAGTCTACTCGACGGCATCGTTGCTCTTGCTATAGAGACTTTTCGATCAACGGACACTCCTTTCAATGCACCCTCCTTGAATACGACGCAATAGCATACGACAAGCTCGTACCATTACCTCACTCGCTAGCAAGAACTATAATATACACGGACACTTATTCCAAAGTCCCTGACAATGGTTGAACGGAGCTATTCGTGGACCGTAGTGCGCATACCATGTCTCTTTGGTCTTAATTACATCCTCGTGGTTTGCTGGCCAGTGTTCCGGACTTCTCTCTTCTTCTCTTTTCTTTTACCCTTCTAGATCTGGATGTTATATGTATTCATACTGGGCATTTATTCGGGTCGAACGGCCTCTTCTTTCAAACTTTCATTGTGTCACTAAGTAGCAGGTACTGCTTACTACTAGCACAGCCTGTCAGGCAGGATAAACACTTGTTCTGTGCACTAACCCGTACCTCATTGCTCTCAATTTGCACTGTCAACATGAAGCAGTTCCATCAAGATAGCTATCAGGCCTTCAAGGTAAGTGCTTGACCTCACAAGTCAGGGCCGAGCGGTTGGATGTTGAGAGGGCTTCTACTACGTAATGTTGAAGTTCAATCGTCTGGCAAACTGAGCACGAGTGGTGACCATGGCCTCTACGCAGCTTGAGACCCCCGCGCTCTTCAAGCCAATAAACGTAGGGCGGATGGTGCTCCAGCATCGCATTGTCCTCGCCCCTCTGACCCGCTGCCGAGTGTATCCTTCCTCCTACGTTCCCGGGCCCCATCAAGCGTCCTACTATTCTCAGCGCGGGTCCACGCGGGGGACGCTTCTCATCACGGAAGGCGCTATCATCTCTCATGATGCCGGAGGACATGAGTGTGTTCCCGGCGTTTACACAGACGCGCAAATCGAAGGCTGGAAAAAGGTGGCGTGGATCGTCATTTTCCTTTCTCTGTTCGAATTTCTGATGGTCATGCTTTCGCCCGTTGATCCGTGCCTGGTGATCAATGTTCGATGTTAGATCACAGAGGCCGTGCATGCCAAGGGGTCGTACATCTTCCTACAGCTCTGGTCGCTGGGTCGCGCTGCCAAAATAGATGTCCTCGGGAAGCGCAATCCACCTTCGCCGTACGTGTCTGCATCTGCGGTCGAGTTGACCGGCCGGTCGAAGCCGCCCCGCCCGCTTACAGAGGACGAGATCCAAGACTACATCACGGCGTACGCGAGAGCGGCAAGCGATGCCGTGCACCGTGCCGGGTTCGATGGGGTGGAAGTACACGCCGCGCACGGGTACTTATTGGATCAATTTCTGCAGTCGACGTGTAACAGGCGCACCGATCGGTGGGGAAGGGACGAAGAAGGGCGCACGAGGTTCGCGAGGGAGGTCGTGGATGCCGTCGTGGAGGTTGTGGGCGAGGATCGAGTTGGGATTCGTGTCTCTCCGTGGAGCGATTTCCAAGGCGAGGGACCCCTCTGAGATGTTAACCTCATGCTGACGTGTTATTTTTTTTAGACATGAAGATGGAGGACCCTCGACCAACGTTTGCGTATCTCGCCACCGCTCTGCGCGACAAGCACCCCAGGATGGCGTACTTCCATGCTGTCGAGCCTCGAGTGGCGGGAAACCTGGATGTGGTCCCGAGTCAGGGGGAAGACAATGACTTTTTGCGCAAAATCTGGAATGGTGGTGAGTGCGGTGAGCAAAGGGTGTTCATAGCAGCCGGTGGATATACACGTGAGACAGCGCTGGACACTGCGGAGGAGAAAGGAGGGCTCGTAGCGTTTGGGCGAATGTTCACGTCAAATGTGAGGGTTCCTCTACTTTTTTTGGTTCTGTTGCTCATCGGTCGGATTGATTGCTAGCCTGATCTGCCAGTACGGCTAGAGAAGAACTTGGATCTGACACCTCCAGACCGGTTGACGTTCTATGTGTTAGGAGACTTGACACCTCGCGGATACAACGATTGGCCATTCTTAGACGGTGTCGTACACGGGATGGATGCCAATCTGTAAGGTTCACCCTGCGATGAAACGATGGATGGGTTACCTTGTAAAATGTGACGTTCGCATGTTTGCTAGGATGGGTTACGGCGGGCGTTCCGGCGAAGACGTGGGGTTGCTCGGCCGACGAGTTGCCTACCCAACAACCGTGAGCTATGTACAGTACTAGTGACCCTCGGGGCCCGCGTAGCCAGCTGAAGTCGCCACACGTGGTATGTCCCTGCGCGTGGATATATGCGAATGTCAGGATGGGAGCAAATGGGAGAACGATCGCACCGCCTTGCCTTGGTGTCTGGGTCAAGGTCTTTCCTTGATAACCGGTCTGAGATATTTTCAGGTCCAGGCCCAACTGAGTCGAAGCCAAGCCAGGGATTCTAAGCCAAGCCAGGCCCGGGCTGCAATCGCTGCAGCGGGCTGCCGTCACTACGATGGCAACTAGTTGGATGAGTGTGACGTCAGTACTATGATTGGTGGCTTCACACGTATTCCCACGTTTCTCCGAGATGCTCCATTTTACAGCTCGCCCAATGCATCCACGGCAAATCTAGCGCACCCGCCGTAGTGGTCTCTCTTCGCTCTCTCCTTATTATTCTTCACGCTGTTTCCCACACCCAAACCTCCTTCTCTTTTTTCTGTCCGCAACCGAGTAGTAGGAGCCTCCGATCCCACCCGTTCCATGGAATATCAATATCTTCAGTCTCTTGCAAGCCGTCTGGCCAAGGTCGTCGCCGTTCGCCAAAAGCGCCCGCCCGCTCTGATCCGACCATCAGACTCTAGACAAGGTTTCAACTCAACTTCGGTTGTTGATGCTCGTGCATTCACGTGCGCAAATCCTACCGCTACAGCCGGTGGTCAGGCACGCGCTGAAGTGATGTCTACCCCTCGTCATGTTAGAAACCGCTCGGTTTGTCTCTTTCCAATTTGATTTCGAGTTTCTTTCTCGCTCACTGCCTTCTTTGTGTCTCTCTCCTCTCCATGCAGTGCAAACGGGAAAAATGCAAGACCGTCGGGGCCAGACGGTCTCCGAGCAAGACGGCTGTACAAGTCATGGTCAGGCTCGACAGACTCGTTCAACTCCATGCCGCAAAAATGGGTGGGCGTTCGTCGACGACGAGTCCAACGGCCATGCAACTCAATCGGTTTGTCACGCTCATCGACGCCACCGGCCGGAAGCACCCGATATCCATGCAGTGTTGTACTTCGTTCGAGGTGAGGCAGGCCGTTTTTCTCTGACGCATTTTTCCTCACGATATGCGTGTAGCAACTTCAAGTCGTTCTCAAAGTGGTGCTAAAAAACAAGTCTCGCGAAGCGCTCGTTCAGAAGCGCTACCTCGATGCTGGGCTCTACGATCTGTGCATAGATAAGGGTGCAAAGGTTGTTCAAGTGACCGATGAAGCTTCCCGATGGCCGAGTATCGATGCAGGAACGAACCTGATCATGCGAGTTGTTTTTCACCAGAAAAAGCGATCGTGCAAACTATACACGTGCCACTTGTGTGGTGTTACGAACAAGTTGGATTGTCAAAACCTTGCTGATTGGTCTGGCTGGCTCACTGAGAGTTCCCTTGACTGGTAAGCACGTTAGTTACAGTTGGATCCCTAACGTCAATATGGGATTAGCCGAAAGTGCGGTGGGCGGTTCCAGATCCTACTGGACAAGAAGAATGGGAAGAAAGGGATGTCCAAAGCACCCGAGTTGGACGATGACACGCGGTCATGCATACGTAACTTCCGCGTAGATGCACTTGTACGTTCTCCCTAGTCGTTATATCAAGGAAATGCTGACATTTTCGCTCACAGAAAGTACGTGTGTAATTTTACGGCCTGACTATGGTAATCTTATGGTCTTCTTTGTATCTCACCAACAGTCGGTGCGTAATACTGTACCTGCGCCCCGTCGGCCCACTCATCCCGTTCCATAAAGAAACGCGTGGCGTTCTGTACCGACGGCACCGAGGATGTACACGAAGCCGATAATTGGGATCGTAGTCCCGTACCGGTGGTGCAGCAATTGACATATGGGTAGGTCTGAGCAGTCACTTACCTTAACAATGGTCTGAACGAGACTATTAGGGATATGCTCGAACTCAAGGCTTTACAGCGCGACCTATACCTCGCGCCGCAACCATGTTCCGCCCCTGCCCGCTCCTCTGTTCTTCTACCGCGTGTGCCTATACCCCTACTACGCCTCAACTGATACTATTTTCTACGCCTGTGGGTTCACTGCGGCTCGGTTTCTGGGCCAATCAAACGGAGCGGGGTACTTTCTCACAAACCACATTCTCGTCCTCCTAGATTATTATTTTTCTCCCTTTTTATAATATCTTGTATCTCGCTGGATCTGTAGAAAACTTGTTTGTATGCTATGTTGATGGATATCTAGACTGGTGACCAGCGGTCCAAAAGAGCTAAGCCGCCGATTTGTAATCAATATGTCTAAAAAAAGAGTGTCTGAGAGAGCCATTGATTTACAGTAGTAGTATAGTCACGTATGGATCTTGGGAGCAATAGTGACCCGAGAGGCAGCTTCCCGAAATAGCATACCAAACACGATAATAATAATAATAATAAATAAAGGATTAAGAAATTAAATTAAATTAAAAGAAATCCCGAAATGGTCATAATCTGCCTGAATGGTCTTCCAATGGATCCATCATGGGCTTCATGGCTAGTGCTGCTGAGGCTATAATGTCATTTTGATGCATCAAATGACTGTAACTACAGTCAAAAGTGTGATGCAATAGTCATGTGATGCATCAACTTATCCCTCACCTATCAAGCCTGTGAGCCTACTAGTGATGCATATGCATCAATGCATCACAACTGCTATGACTGGCAGATCTTTGATGCATCATCTCACCCTCAGCAGCTCTGTGTCATAACTACTAAGGGACTAGACTAGAACAAGGGAGTAAACTGGCAGTAAATCAACCAGAAAAGACTAGGGAACTATACTACTGAGGGTCTCATATATATACTACATACCATGCTATTGCCATGAGGCATTATATATGACATCTGTTGGCAACAACAAAACCTATACAGGAATTGCACTAGGTCACCCACAATCAAACAAGCTCAAGAGGAGGGACTGTATTAGGTTGGGAATCAACCAGAACAGACTGAGAAGTCTGGCTGGTGCTGCATTCATTATATACTACTATACACATGTTCTACATGAGGCTACTTTAGAGTGAGTGTGGAATAAGTTTCCACAGTCATGAGAGTAATGTATCTATATAAGGTTATATTACCATGAGGCTACCATGCATCAAGCATGCACTAGCCATGAGGAGCATAGGTTATGTGATCCATGATATTGCAATAAGGCAAGGCAGTGTGCCATGCATTATTAATGTGGTATGATGTCATGAGTCTAGACTTTGATCACATGACTCAATAAGATTGTTGTAAGCGCTAATCAGATAAGATAAGATAAGATAGGCGCACACCTAGATAAGATAACTTGAGCACTTAAGACTTAGGTGAAAAATGAGGGTTGTAACAACATCAATGGGAATCCATCAATAAGGCTATGCTTGGCTATGCACCATGAGGTGATCCATGTGGTTACCATGCCTAAGGCTATATGCCATGAGGCATTATCTATACCATGAGGATACCATGCCTATGCAATGCACTATTCATGCTGTAACAATAAGGTATGATGTCATGGGTCTAGATTGATGATGAGTGCTGTGCTGTGATGTCATGGATCTAGAACCAATGACCAATGCTATGCTATAATGTCATGGTCTAGAATCAATGATCAATGCTATGCAATCACATGACTATGTTGGTTATATGCAAGCACTAAAAGCTGTGAGCATCTATGCTATATTCAATGGTTTATGAGTGCTATGAAGTGGGCATCTATGCAATAAGCAATGGTTTTGAGGGTTTTGTAACAGAATTGCACTGCCCAAAGAACATTACTAATGGTTCAAATGCACCCCTGTGGCACACAAATACTCCCTTCCACTTGTCTCCTTTTTTAATGCAGACATTGTTATAGTCCTATCACAGATCCATTTTGGTGAATAACTTAGATCCCTTGAGCTTATCAATAAGCTGTGAGATTAGAGGCAAGGGGTAATTGTTTTTGGCTATTATTGCAAATCAGGGCTAGGTGCCCTTAGTTTTTCACTTAAGCGCCTATGGTGTCTATTTTTTTTCATTGATATTTCTCTAAGTCCAGAGCGTCCTAAATATAATACTGTACAAGCACTCAATCCTTGATCATATCTTATCAAGAGCACAGGTTTACATAATATAACATCATAGTCTAGAACAACTCATTGTAATCATCAGGCAGTGCTTCTGCTCCATTCCACACTGCCATTATACCTCACCTTAGACACATGCAGCATAGCCCTAGCACAGGATGTAAGTAGTATATATACTTCAATGCAGCAATGGAACAAGCCAGTCTTGTTCTTGTTGGATTCCCTTACCAACAACCCTTTTTCCTAGTTCTCAATGTTCGAGTGACAGCATCTAAGCTTTGCTAAGGTTGCCTTCATTAGAACAAGTGTTACGACCCTCATTTTTATCTAAGTCTTAAGCACTTGAGTTATCTTATCTAGATGCATGCCTATCTTATCTTATCGTGTCACATGACTCGAGTCCAGACCACTATGACATCATACCTCATGGCTAGTGCATGTTAAAAGCATGGTAGCCTCATATTGTGGATCTAGACT
>JBBPMR010000306.1:0-26151 GCA_038090415.1 Rossbeevera mucosa | reverse complement strand
AGGCGACCTTTGACGAAGTCTAGGCGCTGCACTCGAACTTAACTAAGGGAAGATGGTTGTTGGCAAAGGGTATCCAACGAGAACAAGACTGGCTTGTTCCGTTGCTGCATTCAAGTATTTATACTACGATATAAAGTGCAGACCATGCTGTGTCTGACCTACCCTAAACTACATGTATCTTCAATGAGGCAAGGCTATGCTTACCATGAGGCTAAAGTGAGGCAAGGCTATGTGAAATGGAAGAGAAGCATGCCTTGCGCCGAATGCGTGTAAGTCTAGACTTGTAATGTCATATTATGTAATGCAGTGCAAGATAAGATAAGATAAAGGACTGAGCGCTTGTGTTACCTTTGGGTGCTCTGGACTTGTACAAAAAAGAAAGAAAAGAAATAGGCGCTATAGGCACTAAAATGAAAAAAGATAGAGTGACGACTAGCGTTTGCAACATAGATCAGCCTAAAAAGTAGTGGTACTCATTATGGCTATTATTTGGCTATGCTGGGGCTATTATTTGGCTATTATTTGAATCTGAAATGGGACTAAGTTGGAGCTCCGACCTGCCGGAAGCGTGCCGCACACCAGAAATTTAATTCGCTTATTGCAACATTCGGCGTGTGTGTCTGCTTAGTCAGTCTCTTAGTCAGTCGCTAAGATTAGATATCATCTGTGTGACGGTATGCATTCAGGTAGCGTCTCAAATGGCTCAGATGAATCATCTGGATCTCTACAATCAAGAGGGGCAATCAACCATAACTTACGCCGACAAATCTTCAGCTTGTGGGTGCAGTCGTATCCACCACACAGACCATATCTAATCTCAGTGACTGACTAAGAGACTGACTAAGCAGACACACATGCCGAATGTTGCAATAAGTGAATTAAATTTCTGGTGTGCGGCACGCTTCTGGCAGGTCGGAGCTCCAACTTAGTCCCATTTCAGATTCAAATAATAGCCAAATAATAGCCCCAGCATAGCCAAATAATAGCCCTAGCATAGCCAAATAATAGCCATAATGAGTACCACGATTGTAGAGATGAATGAAAATTTACATTGGTATATAATATAAAGTACTCCATGTCGCCCACCTAAAGGGTGAAAACAGTGGTTACTCATGTTGAGTGGGGGTACTCACCATGATGAGTGAGAAAAGAATGAACACTCATTCCTGAATCAATCCTGATTACTGATGTAGTGTAGTCAAGTTACCAAGTTACTTTGAAAAGTCTTGTGAATTGTGTTATAATGAAAATGAGAGTGCTTAGTAACTTATGCAGTTATCAAGTTACCTTCTGCAGTTTTGTGAATCGTGACACAATCAAAACAACTGCAACCTTGTTTGTGATGGTTCAGTTATCCTGAAATGACATTTTACTAGTATTTTCTAAATCAGTTAGGCCTAGCTTAGGTTTAGGGTTAGGTTATGAGCCTATCTAGGTTAACCTAGGGTGAATTCAGAATATAATTTTATTATATATAAGAATATATGGGCGTCGAGAACACCCACAATGTGACATAATGGTGTCTAACTCATGGACGGATGACACAGCATGGGCAGCCAAGATGCCCACACTGTGACACTCAATGCTGATTATATAAACATCGGATGCATCATGGGCGGCCAGGACGCCCACACTGCAACACTCAACGCTGATTACATAAGCATTGGAGCTGAGTGCACCATGGGCATCCTGGATGCCTGTGGCATGTATGATACATACTAATTATATAAAGATTGCAGCTGAGTGCATTATGGGTGTCCTGGATGCCCATGACATGCATGGTACACACTGACTACATAAAGATTGCAGCTGAGTAACATCATGGGTGTCCTGAATGCCTTTTTATGCATAGTACAAAAGTATAGTAGAGTGTAGAAAAATATAGACAGAATGGATGAAAAGTATACCAAAAATGAAGTAAAGTCTGTGTTAAGTCTACCAAAAGTCTACCAAAAGTGTATGAAAGTGTATCAAGAAAGCATAGAAAAATGTGGCAAAAGTGTACCAAAAGTGTATCAAGAAAGTTGCAAAAGTATACTAGAGTGTACCAAAAGTGTACGAAAAAAGTGTATAAAAGTGTGCGAGAGTGTACAAAAAGTCTACCAAAAAGTGTAGAAAAGTGGACCAGAGTGTACAAAAAGTCTACCAAAAGTCTACCAAAAAAGTGTACAAAAGTATGGCAGAGTGTACAAAAAGTGTTGGACAAAGTGTAGGAAAAGTCTAGTAAAAAAGGGCAGAAAAGTGTAAAAAAGCGGAGCTAGTAGGTGAATTAGCAATGTATGATTAAAAATGTAGACTGGTAGTGTTTCAATGGGCGGCCAGGACGCCCGTGTGGTGACTAGACTTGAGGTCACGTGACATCGGAGCGCAGCCACGACTCGGGCTTCCTGGACGGCCACAGTAGTGCAGAAGCAAAGTGTGCACTTTTAGTGGATTGTTGGTAGACTTTTGTACACTTTTTGTACACATTTTGTAGTGTTGAAATGGGTGTCTAGGACGCCCGTGTTGTGACTAGACTTGAGGTCACGTGACATCGGAGCACTGCCACGACTCGGGCTTTCTGGACGGCCACAGTAGTGCAGAAGCAAAGTGTACACTTTTAGTGGATTGTTGGTAGACTTTTGTACACTTTTGTACGCTTTTTTGTACACTTTTGGTAGACTCTGGTAGACTCTTGTAGACTTTTTTTGTAGACTTTTTGTTCACTCTGGTAGACTTTTGTACGCTTTTTTGGTACACTCTGGTAGACTTTTGTAGACTTTTTTGGTAGACTTTTGATAGACTTTTTGTACACTTTTTGTACACTCTTGTAGACTTTTTGTACACTCTGGTAGACTTTTGTAGACTTTTTTGGTAGACTTTTGATAGACTTTTTGTACACTTTTTGTACACTCTGGTAGACTTTTGTACACTCTTTTAATACACTTTTGGTAGACTTTTAGTAGAGTTTTGATAGACTTTCGGCAGACTTTGGTAGACTTTTGGTAAAGAGTCTAGCTAGATATGTGACAGATAGTCTATGTAGTTTGACTAGATTATGGTAGACTGCAGTAAAGTTTGGCAGACAATGGTAGACTTTGATAGACTACTATGTAGGAAGACGATGACAGATAGTGTATATACTGTAATTAGATTGAGATGAAGTGTAATACAGTAGATGTTGTTAGAGTAGACATTGAATAAGTGAATATTGAGGTGTAGGAAAAGAAGGAAAGTGTTACGACTGGCCTGGGTAAGGTCAGTTGTAGACTCAATGGGTACAAGAGCAGTGGGTTGAGAGTCCTAAGGTAGACACTAGAGGACAACGAAGGGGGCTGAGGAGTCCGAAGGGGGGGACCTAGGGATGACTAAGAGCGAAGGATGCTTAGTGAGCTTCACCTCGAAGTGAAACACGAAGACTTGGCTGAGGAGACCGAAGGGGAAGGCCTTTGGTCGACGAAGGACTAGAGTGAAGAGCGCACGCTCAGAGAGGCTAAGAGATGCTGAGAGCAGGTATATTTCGAGAGTATCGAGTAGCTCTAGCTTGGTGTACAGGGAAGCGTGTCTAGGATTTAAGTACCAAAGAGATGGAACATCATGGAACATGATGGAAGGGGAATGCGTCATCCGCAGTATGGATGAGTCATGGAAGCTGCGGATGAGTCATGGTACAGTAAGTAAGTGACAAAGCAAGATGAGTAAGAGAGGTTGGTAATCCACAGTTAAGGATGAGTCATGAAGGCTGCAGATGACTAGAGTACAGTGAGTAATAAGATCGATATACAATCGATAGGAGAAAAGCATAGTGGTAAGTGTTGACAAAGAAAGAGAGAACGAGAGAGAGGAAAAGAGGAGAAAGGAAAAGAGTAGGGGCAAGTCATAACAGAAAGTGTAGGAAAGTGTTGGAAAAAGTGTAGGAAAGAGAGTAGGAAAATAGGGAAAAATAAGGAAAGAGTAGGAAAGAGTTTTGAAGATGTTGTGGTGGGGTAGACAAGGAGGGAGTGAGATAGAAAAGAAGTAGAAAGAAGGAAAATGAAGAAAGGAAAGGGATGGAATGTGAGAGTGAATGAGGAATGTAGGGGTTGGAGTAGAAAATGAGGAAAGTGTAGAAAAAAGGAAGTTGAAAAAGTAGAAAAGTGTAGGGGAAAGGAGTAGGAAATGAGAAGAGAAAAAGTATAGACATATAGAGAAACAGAGAAGAGAGGAAATAGTGAATATAGCTCTGATATGTGTTGTGTGTGTCTAGGGTGAAATAGGACTGAAGGTGCATGGAGTTGGGTCTGGAGATATGGGATATGAGATGTGGTTGGGAAAAGAAGTAGGAAGAGTAGGTCCAGGGGTTGGTGAGATAAAAATAAGAAGAGAAAAATAATATATGGGCATCCAGGACGCCCACAATGTGATATAATGGTGTCTAACTCATGGATGGATGTCACAGCATGGGCGGCCAAGACGCCCACACTGCAATGTATTGGTGTCTACCTTACAGATGTCACAGCATGGGCGGCCAGGACGCCCGTTCTGCATGCTTGCCTCACTTCATCACTCACCTCTTTTGTGACCCGAGTACCCCTCTCTTCGTCCAATTCGACCATGAAACTACCCCATTTCATAGCCATGCTTCAGTGACTTTGCAGCTCTTTCTTCTTGCAGTGACTCAAGACACGATTTTCGGACACCCACACTATGTGAACACATCTAACTTGTATATCTCAGAGCACAGGAGGCCAGGACTCCGTTCTGGATGTGCTGCCCTGTGATGTTTGACTCATGTGTGACACAGTACGGGCATCCTGGACGCTTGTGCTAGAATTTAGATGTCTGCCCTGCTTCAGAGCACACAACAAAGATCCATCTTCAACTGTGAGTTTGCACCTCTCATCGACTTAAGGTGTGATTTTCGACTGCTCGAGGATCATCGGGACACCACCTGTCATCTCTGCATTCATGCTCAGGTCAAAGGTTATTGGCGACAACAAGTACATACTCCAATAAATGCTTTATCACGTGACTTTGAGGTAGTGTCAGTGTCGGGCATCCTGGACGCCTAATGTTGGTTCCTCAATTTATCAAATTGCATTGTTCAGATTGTTCTAGGCTGGTATGCAAGTACATTATTTTATTACTAACTGCTTTCATGAGGCTGGTTGCAGCTCGCAGCCTCAGTAAGTAGGTCTTAGGGTTGATTTCCTTTTTCAGCATACACCTGATTTGAAGTGGTTGGTGACTGCAACGTGTAATCGGCTGTGCTCTTCTCCATTGACTCGCAACTCGCAACATCATGCCCTCCCTTTTGCTCAGTGCAGCACTTTTAGTCTTAGGAAATACCGAAGGTGCTCCATGGAAATGGCCCACTTGGCAGACATTGACTGGCATCGTTGCACCTCCTTGGGATGATCCCAATGAAGCTCCTCCAAATTCGGTAGCACCTAACTACAAACCATGGACAGTAGCCGTGGCACATATGGTAAAAGCTTACACACACAGTTTATGGTCTAGATTGCCAGCGGACAGGATCCAGTACTCAGCGCGTGACTATATGGACAACGACACAGCGGGGCAGCATGCATGGATCAATTTTTTCATCAAGGGTGTACGCACATGGAAGCTGAATCAAGTGGTAGATGGGGTATTTAACAATTGCAAGATGTCGCCGTACGCAGTGATCGCACAGTATAAGGAGACAACGGTGAGTACATCAGTCGCATGTATTACTGAAAGTATATAGCTAATTGTATAGCTTCCAACTCTAGAGTGAGTGCAGGTACAATCCGCGGTGAAAGGTCTGCTTGCTCTTACTCTCTTTGGTGATGATGCCTTCCTCAAGGACAATATTCTCAGCGATCCCATCAAAAATTTCTGCGATTCGCTGATCGTTCACACCTGGCATTGATATCGCAAGGAACTCATGTGAGAGGCAAACATGATTAGCAAGAATCGTGCCTTACTGGACGTGGCTTGGGCAGGTAAGGGGTCCACTATGATAGTATGTATTGGCTAATTACAGAACATCACGATACGTAGAAATCACTGCAAATGGGTCGAAGATGCCGATTAAGACACTCAAGACCTACTTGGAGTTGGTGTGGAAGCAGCTGATGCTCTTGCAGCATTATCAAGATACAGATTCGATGGACCAAGTCAAACTTATGGAGTGCCGGCTGAAGGCACTGCTTGCCGAGGCACAAAACGATGAATCAAATGTTGAGCTTCGAAATAGTAAGTATTTCAGTCATTATGATTACACCACTGACAAGCTTTACATAGCACTACCTAAAATCCTACATGAGGCACTGAAGAAACTCGCATCCATACATGACATTGAAGCAATTGAACACCTCATCAGTGCTGCACTTGATCACATCAGCATGAACAAGAATACTGGAATAGTGGAGCTACTGGAAGGACCAGAAGTGAATATAGAATGGAGAGAAGGAGTGGAAGAGTTGGGACATATGAACGACGAGCAGCTATGGCAGGCATTGGGCTTTGAAGACAAGACACTCCCTTTCTTTCAAACGTTTACTGATTCAGATGCAGTGATCGATCCGTGGAGCGACGATGGCGAAAATTGGCTCACTAACCCAAACAGTTCGTGCAAGCCATTGCGACCCTGTTGGCATTAGCTTATCGGCATATTTCGAATGCTACAACGTGCATTCGATGGTTTGCCCATATTACTCATGGACGGCATTGGTATCAGCAAAACATTTCAAGTTATCAGTTTCATCGCTTCCCTTGCATATTATCTGTTGGCAACAACCAAAACTATACAGTTAAGGTACTAGGTCACCACAAAGACAAGGCTCAAGAAAGAGAGGGACTATTTCAGGTCAGGGAATCAACCAGAACAGACTAAGGTGTCTGGCTGGTACTGGCATTGTTATATACTACTATACATGCAGCGGTCATGAGGCATACTTTAGGGCAAGTGCTTAGTGAGTGATGATGCACAGTGAGATAAACTACTATATATGTACTAAGTGTTCACACGACTGTGAGAATGAGAGTCTAGAACTACAACATGAGGCCACTATGCGTTTAGCATGCACTAGCCATGAGGTATGATGTCATAGTGGTCTGGACTCGAGTCACGTGACACGATAAGATATGATCCGGCGCTTGATTGATAAGATAAGATAGACGCGCGCTTAGATAAGATTAGATAAGATAAACCGGTGCTAAAGCTAGGTTGCAAAAGAGGGTTTGTAACATTATTAGCAGTTTTACACGAAGAATAGCAAGTTCCCTGGCTACTTTGGTGAGTCATGGGCAGGCATCTAACCATTTGTTACTCAAATGTGACATTGTGGTCTATTCAGCTGACAAGAAATGGCAAGGCAACAATGGCAATTTTCCCAGCTGGCTGTTCGTCATCGTCTGCCCGGTCAACCTGCATGCGCAATGGATGTGTGAACTGGAACGTTTTCTCAAGCGTCATTCCTTCGATATTCTACCATATACTGGCAAGCTTGCAACATGCGGAGATTGGTGGGACAGCATCCTCTTGCAGAGCATGCATGAGCCACATCATTAGATTATCTTGGCCGCAGAAAATGTATGTACTTGTCACTTTCTGTGAACATCTTAGGTTTCATTTCGATTTTCATAGGTGATTCAAGACGATTCGGGTGTAGTATTCCTCAATCTCATTTGTGCAGTCGATGGAAAAGCAAGGTACTTCGTGGCATATCATTCACGGGGCAGGAAGACAGTGTATGGGCACAAGTACCTTACCTTGACTATCGACGAGGCTCATACTGCCCGCAAATTCAACAAACTGCACACCGCATACCATGGCCTTAACAAGAAAAGTCTCACTCTCGTTGCAATGATGGCTACCCCGGTGATGACGAAGTTGCAGGTCAGTACGATCATACATGACATTTGCACACATTACTTCATGAGTGATTGAATTAGGACTTGTGGATCATGGGATCCATGATGGGGATCCCGAAATTCACATCGCAAACTCGCTTCAAGGAAATGACTACTGAATTCAATCGTGTGCAGGCCAAAGACTGCAAAGTCGAACGTGAATCTGAGTCAGCTGGGGAGAGATTATGTGCACTACTCGGCGGTGGAGATGTCGATCAAGTTGTGTCAAACTCAGCAGTTGCGCCTGCAATGCGCAATTGGGTACCATGGATCCGGGAGGCTTTTGAGCCATACATCATTTGTCGGATGCTCAACTTGGTCAATCACACCGGTGAGAAGATATTTGGTCTGCCTCCATATTAAGAACATGTTCTGTTACTCGAACTTCGTGATTGGGAGAAGCAATGGTTGCGCGCTCTCACAGACAAGATCATGGATCAAGGTCCACTCACTACGCTGGTGGGTAGTGTTTGAAGGTCCAGTCTGGTCCGGTCTTTTGCCTTTTTTGGGCAGGACCGGACCTGGTCCGGTTCTACCAAAAGGGGAAATCACTAGGACCGGACCAGGACCACAGAAAACCGGTCCTAAATTATCTCTGACAATTTAGAACCAGTCCTGGACCGGTCTTTTGCAAATCCAGTCCGCAACTACACATGGGCTGCAAATCACGCTCAGCGGTGGTGGACCGGGTTGTAGTACATACTACACGCTACAAAATTGCCCCCTAGACCAAGAGATCTGGCTCGAAATCCATGGAGATATGGCCAATGACACACAACATGTCATAATATACATAAGTATATGATATGAGTGAATCTGTATGTTTACGTAGACCAACAATCATGCTTAGTGTTGGTGACCCGGGTTGTGGTACATACCAAATGCTACCTTATCGCCCCCTAGACCAAAAGGTTTGGCTGGATTCCCATGGAAATATGACTATTCTAATTCAACATTGCATAATATATGTAGATCAGCTAGTACACCATAAAGGTGAATCTGTAACTGTGCATAGACCAAAAACCGGGCTTGGTGTTGGTGATCCAGGTGGTAGTACATGTTACGTCTCATGGTTTCTTTTTCCTTTTTCTTGATTGTTTTCACTATGGACTACCAGCCCTATGTTCAAACCACACTTCGGCCATTCCTTTCTTCTATGATGACATAATACCCTTAACCCATCTACCTTAGTCATCATTTCCTCCATTACCTCATCTTCATTTGTAACCATTACTCATCCACAGCATTCTGACTCATCTTCATACTGCAGATTACTCATCTTCCTTCCACCATGTTCCATGGTGTTCCATCAGCTTAGTCATCTTCATTTCCCTGTACTTATATAAACCTGTCCACACCATCCATATTCCCTAAGCTAGATCTCCTCTGGATTCCTCTGTACTCCTGTACCCTTTTCAATCTAGCCCACCTTTGCTCTTCCCTTTATTGGGTGAATCTCTGTGTGTCTTTGTCCTACACTTGACTGGACGCTAGACTAGTAACACTTCACTTGATTGTATTACAGTCATCTCTACAATCAATAGGAACGACCTCTATAACTGCTACCTTGAAGCAGTACTCTTCGCCCCTCGACTCTCTTTCGTTACTTAGAGGCTACACTCGTCCCTACCCGTGCCAAGTGTAACAAAAGATCTAGCTTCCTTCTCCAGTCACCATCGCTGTGAACCGCCACCATTTCCCGACCACCTTGTAACCCTGACCCCCGTCGCTTAAGGCGACAAACCTTGGCCCCTTACCGCGTTGAAACCTCGCCAGAACTCTCTATCCACTCCAGCCTCAAAGAAAACCCTTCGGAGCCTGACGTCCTCATTCCCCCCTTCAAAGACGAGGATCAAACACTGTCCCTGTCCCTCCAACTGCGAATGGCTCTTATGCTACCCTCCGACCCCACTCCTCCTTCTCCCACTCCTATCCAACTGCCCCCCATGTCCAAACCCACTGAGCTTCGCATCACTACCCCCGAACACTTCGATGGTGCTTATACCAAAGCCATGCCCTGGCTCTTCTCGGTTAACTTTTATCTGGAGGTTAACAAAGAAGTATACAACACGGACAAGAAGAAGATCACTTTTGACCTCTCATTCATGACCAAGGGGTCTGCATCCACCTGGGCCCAAATCTTTCACCAAAACTCTATCCACGATGATGGAACTATCGTTATGGGGACCTTCAAGAAGTTTTTGGAACTCTTCAAGGCCGCCTTTAAGCACCACGACTCTGTCAACAACGCCATCGCCTGGCTCTCTACCAAGTGGATGACGCAGAAAAAGAAAGGCGGGTCCTATGAACCATCCCTCACTGAGTATATTGCCATGTTTTGCAACAATGTTGCCCAAGCTGAGATCGTCGACCCCAACATCCTCATCTCTTACTTCAGAGCTGGAATTCCCCCTGCACTCACTCGCCGTATCTACTCCATGGATACTGTTCCAAAAAACCATTGATGAATGGTACCAGCGAGCTACTCAATACCAAGCCCAATGGGACACCGCCAACCTCATTATCTCCAGCTCCCACAATTCCCTTCGTAACACCACTTCCTTCTCTCAGTCGTCCTCTACCCCTACTCGTGACCCAAACGCTATGGACATTGACACCATCAAAGTTGGGAAGCTTACTCCGGAAGAATGAAAGCATTGCATTGAGAAAGGACTCTGCTTCTGCTGCCGAAAACCCGGACATACCAATGCTGCTTGCCCAAACTTCGCATCCACATCACAACCTTCAAAGAAGAAGGTTCAGCATGTCGAAGAAGAGCTTCCTAAACTAGAGGAGGTAGAGGATGATAAAGAAGACAAAACAGTCGGAAGAGTTCGCTTTTCCGCTACCAAGTGGGATTTTTGAAACAGGGACCTTGTTCAACGCAAGGATCCCCTAGAGCTACATGTGCACCTGTAATTGTATCTCAGTCTGCCAAATCTATGCACATTCCACTGCAGCTGATTATACCCTCGCACACCATGAAAGTTGTCAATACTCGTGCCCTTGTCGACAGCAGTGCAGACATCTCCTGCATCGACTGGCAATTCATACAAAAACATCGCCTCCCTACCGAAACCCTTGACACTTCTATTCTGGTCCGAAACGTTGACCAGTCCTCAAACAAGAATGGCGAAATTTGTTGCTCTTGCACCCTCTATGTCAACATCGAAGGAGTCTCTCAGAAAGTGCTCTTCTATGTTATGTCCTGCGGCAAGGAAAACCTTATCCTTGGCCTCCCCTGGTTACATACCACGAATCCCTGCATCGATTGGAAATCCCAAACACTCACCATCGACGAGTCCTGTGATCAATCAAAAAACTTATATGCCACCTATGTCACTGACTCCCATCGTCACAATTCGTGCTTCTGCCCTCCGTCTGCCACACCGTTTAAACCTCCTCACCATACTACCATTTCTCCCGATGCTCAGGACCGTCTCCACTCATATATGGACTTCAGCGACCCTAAGGACTACATCCTTCGAGCTAAGGAAAACAGAACCATTAACCGCATCGTTCGTGGTGTCTGTCATTTTGCCCCCCTCAGCTCTCCTTTGTGCAGGAAAATCACTTCCTCCACTGAACTTGCTGCTGCTGCCGAAAAAGCAAAACCACCTCCTGTCCTTCTGGAAGAATATACTGCATATGCCTCAGTCTTCTCAGAGGATACTACTGATCATGTACCCCCCTCTCGCCCTTATGATCACGAGATAAACCTCAATGAATCTTTCATCCCTAAAATTGGGAAAATCTACCCTTTATCACCTGAAGAACACAAAGCTACCAATGTCACCAACCAGTCTCTCCACCCTAATATCATTTGTTACCACCTCAAAATGTCTGGGATGAAAGCTGTAGTCAAGTCCAAACACCCTCTACTTTCTGCTAGGCATCGCAAGAATCGCTTGGACTTTGCTATTGCTCATAGAGACTGGACTATAGAGGACTGGAAGAGGGTAATATGGTCTGATGAGACCAAACTCAATTGCCTGGGGTTAGATGGAAGGGAATGGGCATGGAAAAAGCCAGGTGAGGGGCTTAGTGATAGGCTGGTACAAGAAACAGTTAAATTTGGTGGAGGTTCTGTGATGGTTTGGGGGTGTATAACTTGGTAGGGAGTTGGCCATGCTGCCAAGATTGATGGTAGGATGGATGGTGATCTTTACCTTCAGATTTTGAAGGATGAAATGTTGAATACTCTGCAGTTTCATGATCTTAATCCATCTAACATCATCTTTCAGCAGAACAATGACTCCAAGCATACCTGTAAAAAGGTGAAGAGATGGCTAGAAGAGCAGGATTTTGAGACCATGGTATGGCCTGCACAGTCTCCTGACCTCAATCCCATTGAACATCTATAGGACTATTTAAAGCGAAGGTTGGCAGAGTATGAACACTCTCCTAATGGGATTCATCGACTATGGAAGAGGATTCAGGAGATGTGGGAAGAGATACCAGCTGAGGAGTGTCAGAAGTTGATTGAAAGCATGTCAAGGAGGGTCCATGCTGGGATTAAAGCCAAAGGAGGATCTACCAAGTACTAATATATACCAAATAGCATTTTTATTTGAAAAGTCCAAAAACTGTTCCAATGGTGTTGCAGGTTTAGAATGGATATATCTATGGAGCCTCCAAGCCAAATCACATGACCCTGGGGACAGAGTTGTAGCTCAGGGTTTGTACTATGTTCGTCTTTACCAAAGTTAAGCGAAATTCCCACAGGTGATTGCAGGGCGCTTCATGCCCCGGTTTGGAGTTAAACATTGGAATAGTTTTTGGAGTCACTGTATTCCCTGTCTATGGTCTTCTCATCAGGATAAAGCATTGGCCTTTCCCATAGCAGTTCCTGGTTTGTTGATCAATATGTAATTGAACCTAGAGAGATACTGAGCCCATCTAGCTTGTCATCTGTTTAGATCTTGTGATGTCATAAAATATATTTCATTCATCATTTGTTGGAATGTTGCAGGGCTATTGCACATCCCAAAGAACATTACAGTAGGCTTGAAGGCCCCTAAATAACAAACAAAGGCGCCTTTCCATTCATTGCCTTCTTTGATTCAAACATTGTTATATCCCCATCTTAGATCCATCTTGGTAAACAATTTAGCTCCTTGGAGCTTATCAATTATCTGTGAGATTAACAGCAATGGGTAATTGTTTTTAACTGTGCCCTCATTCAGATATCTATAGTCCATGACCATGCGCTTCTTTCCATCCTTTTTAGGAATGAAAAAGACAGGAGATGTCTGTGGCAATTTCAAAGGTCTGATGCAACCCTTTTTTAACTGTTCGTCCACAAAGCTTTTGACTTCATCCTGTTCTGCAGGTCCCAATGGTATTAATCTACCCTTTTTCAGCACAAAATCTGGCTTAGGATCTACTGCATGATCCCAAGCTTTTCTCTGTGGCAATTGCTCTGATACTTTCTCGGAGAATACATTTAAGTACTTGTGATACTGTTTAGGTACTCGTTTGAATGAGTCTTCATATTCAACTGTCTGGTTAACAGGGAAGTTGTTTATGAGGTTGGCAATATGATATGACTGTTCGTGTTCTTCAGTACAAGAAAGCACCATTCGTTGCAAGGCTTTGCATGAAGAGGGGCATCTATTGAGCTTTACAGCTCCTATAGTCCAATCAATATCAGGATTGTGGTCCCTTAACCATGTGTAGCCTAAGATCATTTTATTATGACCTAGGTTTGTCACATCTGCTGTGACCTTCTCACAATAATCCATATAGTCGATCATGAGATCTGTTTGGTATGCAATACAGCCAGCGGCGTTTAGGGTTCCATCCACATTGTAGACAGGTACCACTAATTCTAGGGGCTTTAGAGGGATTCTATTTTTCTTAGCCCATTTGGTGTCTATAAATATGCCATTGGTGCCACAGTCTAGCAGAGCATTGCAAGATTTTTGTGTGATTTTCTATTATTTAGATTTTTAGAGTTATCTTTCAAAGAGGCTTTAGTGAGCGCACTCTTTTATCATTCGGGTTATGATTGAAAGAATTTTTTTTTTTATAACAGAATTAAGTGCTCTTTTACTGGGGCCACGCTCAATATGAGATGCTGTTTCAGTTTTGTCTGTAGATAGGCTACCACATCATACAGACGAAATAGAAAAAGAAACAAAACTAGAAGGAACAGTACTATCTAAGGAAACATTACTATCAAGAGAGGAAAAAGATTTAAAACAAGATTTGGTGGAATTAAAATGAAACAAGCTATCTGTTATGACTGGCCCAGGTAGAGTTGGTTGTAGACTCGATGGGTGCTAAGGCTAAGGCTGAGGAGTTCAAAGGTAGACACCAAAGGACAACGAAGGGCTAAGGGAGTCTGAAGGGGAAGGCCTAAGGACAACTGGAGTGAAGGGTTACCTTGAGAGCTTCACCACAAAGCGTAGCACAAGAGTTTGGACTAAGGAGACCAAAGGGGAAGGCCTGAGGTCAACGAGGGACTATGATGAGGAGCACACACTCAGAGAGGCTAAGAATGGAGCTTAGGAGTGAGTGGATTCAAGGGAGAATTGAGTAGCTCTAGCTTAGTGTTACAGAACACGTGTCTAGGGTTTATATACTAAGGAAATGGAATGTCATGGAATATGATCAAAGGGTATGTGTTGGCAACAACCAAATCTATACAGAAATGGCACTAAGTCACCTACTGGGAAACAAACTATAAAGGGAGGAGGCAAGTTATGGTTGGGAATCAACCAGAACAGACTAAGGAGCCTGGCTGGTGCTGCATTCATTATATACTACAGTACACATGTTCTACATGAGGCTACTTTAGGGTAAGTGTGGGAATAGATCTCATGGTCATGAGAGTGATATAACTATATAAGGTTAGACTACAATGAGGCTACCATGCATCAAGCATGCACTAGCCATGAGGAGCACAGGTTATGTAATCTATGAGGTGACAAATGAGGCAGGGCTGTGTGCCATGCCAATGCAATGTGTTTGTCTAGACTATGATGTCATCTATGATGTCATAGGTCTGGGCCTCGATCACATGACTTGATCAGATGTGTGCAAGCGCTAATCTAATCCGATAAGATAAGATAATATAGATGGATGCCTAGATAAGATAACTCAAGTGCTTTAAGACTTAGGTCAAAAATAAGGGTTGTAACAGTATGTGTCAGCTGCAGTATGAATGAGTCATGAAGACTGCAGATGAGTAATGGTACACTAAGCAGGGTAAAGGGGAATGAGTAATCCGCAGTATGGAATAAGTCATGAAGACTGCGGATGATGAAGCAAGGGTAAAGGGGTATGAGTAATCCACAGTATGGAATGAGTCATGAAGACTGCAGATGAGTAATGAGCAAATGAGTAAGCATGAATAATGAGATGAGTAATCCACAGTTATGGATGAGTCATGAAGACTGCGGATGACTAAAGAGTGATGAGTGATGACCTAGAGGCCAGCAGGGCAAAGGGGAACAGAGGAGGGCAAAGGAAAACAAAGAGGAGCGCAAGGGGAGTTCCCAGGGGCAGTGTAAGGCAAAGGGGAACCACGGTGAGCACAGAAGAACAGCAGGAAACAAAGGGGAAGAGAAAGAATAGTTCTGGGTAGGTTCGAGCGTAGAACTGGATAGTCTGGAGCGAGAACCAAAGAAGAAAAGAAACAATGGATCGTAACACTACCATTATCTAAGGGTTGAGCTCTCAATGACAAACTACTAACTACTTGCAACAGAGAGGGGCCCTTACCCAATAGGAGTTTCCTCAGGCTTTTTCCAAAGCTTCTTGATCTGCTAAATACGCCCTAATGGCATCTAGGTCCATGCCATCCAAGCTCTGTTTATAGATGCTGGTGGTGGCCAGTGTGGCACTTGATAATGGAGTTTGCTCTCTGGTGGCTCGTACTTTCTTATTTAATTTAGAGCACATTTTACAGTGCCCACCTCTCGAGAAACCACATTCTGTGCAGTGAGTAGATGCTGCTTTACAGTTTTTGGCCATGTGGCCTTCCTTTCCACAATTGTAGCATGTTAAGGTCCCTGTGGCTTGAACCTTTATGTTATCAGCAGCAGCTGTAGCAAATGATTTGGAGCCTCCTTCGAAGTCCAAGAGCTCTTCCCATGCAAGATGAACTGTATCTATGTCCATCGCATTAGGATCCTTTCATGGACCTTTTCGGTATTTGTTATGCTTGGCCCAGATAGGGAAAGCGTGCCTCTGTGGAATGAATGGAGCAAGGGACAAAGGATACCACTTCGAGGTGGCAGTCGCAGAGGTCGTTCTATCAAATATAGAGACGACAGTAACTCAATCAAATGGAGAGTTACTTAGTCAAGCATCCAGTCAAGAGTAGGACAAAGACTCACAGAGGTTCACCCGGTGAAGGGAAGTACAAGGGATGGGCTAGATTGCAGAAGGTACGAAGGTACAGAGGAGATCTAGCTTAGGGAATACAGAAGGTATGGACAGATTTATATACTACAGGGGAAATAAAAATGACTAAGCTGATGGAACACCATGGAACATGGTGGAAGGATGATGAGTAATCCGCAGTACTGAAGATGAGTCAGAATGACTGTGGATGAGTAATGGTTACAAATGAAATGAGTCAGTATGACTGTGGATGCGTCAGCATGAGTCATGATGACAAAGTGAAAAGAAGAAAAAGAAAACAGTGAATCATAACAGTATTTGAAGGCCTTGATGGCCTCGCCATATCTTTGCAGCATGATGATATAATCTTGCACGTGTCCTTCTTGTTGGTTGTCTATATATATTTGGTGGATAATGTCCTGCCCTGCGTTTTGCTTTAGCAATGCTGTACCCATGTAATCCCCACATTGTGCTTCTTCATACAAAGTCATCCATTTGATAAGGAAAACTTGCATGCATTTGTTTGTGCTTTGTTTGAGCGCCATAAGCCTTCATAGGAATATATCTTTGTTGTTGCCCACTTCAAAGTGAGCACAAAGAGCTTTGATCATTGTGGATGGTGTAGGATACTGTCCTGATTTGTGGCATCACATAATCTGATTTCGAGCCCATAAGCCCACACCATTTTTGTCTTGGTCTTTAAGAGACCCAATCCTAAACAAGGTTGCCATTGTTTTTTCTTTATTGGTGGGATAGGCTTCTTCATTCATCTTAATGAATACCTGTGTTTTTACCCACCATTCGTCGAAGTGGTTATAGGTACCATCATAGTTGCCTGGATCAGGAACAACAGAGATCTTTTTCTCCACTTTAACTTGTGGAGGTGGCCTTGCCACAGCGTTTTTGGCTGCTGCGGATTTTATTTTGGCTAGATGTGCCAAGTTGGTTGCCCTTTGCAAAGCCTCATTCATAGTAATGAGCTGCTGCTGCAGCAATGCAAGTTGATCTTCGAAGCTGGACATGTTTGATCAATGGTAGTAGGAGCGTGGGTATGAAAGAAGGTTCTTGAATTTTGTATTCTACCATTGCTTGATAGAAATCCTCACTGTCTGATGCAAGAGGGGCGATGGGAGATTCTCCTAATGCAAAGTGGAGATACTGTTTCTGAAGCCACTCAGGCCAATCACCTTCATACTCAAGAGCAATTCTTTGCAAGAGAGCATGTTATCATTTGGATCGGTCTTAGGCTCAAGTAGAGGGAGACAAGGGATGTTGAGTTGGGGGCAGACTGCTGAGTAGCAGTTTTCGAAGAAAGTGTTATAATCTATAATGACTGGATGATGCTCACGAAGAGACCAGCAACCAGTAACTATACCTTGTTGTCTAGGGGGAGCTCACAAAGAGTTCTTCTCAACTAGACCTATTACTGTTAAAAGCAATAGCAGTGTGCACGAGCACCACACATGTGTTGATGATGTCGCAAAAAGTTAGTGCCCCATGATAATGTCGCCAGGTGATAACGTGACCTTAGCCCCTTATAAAGTTCTGATAATGTGGTATCGCCAATGAAAATATTATGATAAGTCACGGTCTCTCATTATCTGTGCATTGTAATGCCGTATTTGGAAATGATAACGGCATTATCTCGTACATGTGCAGATTATCTTTGGTCAATACCATACATTATAAGGCACTGCTGGCAACCGCACCTTAACATGTATGATAATGCCTTGTCACGCGTTCAATAAATTTGTGACAGAACACTCCTAATGGGATTCATCAACTATGGGAGAGGATTCAGGAGGTGTGGGAAGAGACACCAGCTAAGGAGTGTCAGAAGTTGATTGAAAGCATGCCAAGGAGGGTCCAGGCTGTGATTAAAGCCAAATTAGAATATACCAAGTACTAATATATACCAAATACCCTTTTTATTTGCAAAGTCCAAAAACTGTTCCAATGGTGTTGCAGGTTTAGAATGGATATATCTCTGGAGCCTCTGAGCCAAATCACATGACCCTGGAGACAGAGCTGTAGCTAAGGGTTTGCACTATGTTTGTCTTTACCAAAGCTAAGTGAGATTCCCACAGGTGATTGTGGGGCACTTCATGCCCTGGTTTGGGGTTAAACATTGGAACGGTTTTTGGAGTCACTGTAATGCTATGGAATAGGGTAGAATGAGTAGATAATCTGCAGTAAGAACCAATAGGAAGCTGTGAATGACTAAGTGTACATGAAAGCAGTGATCAAGAAAGAGATGTGGAGAGCTAAAGAGAGAAAAAAGGAGAGAAAATAAATGGGAGTCTGTATGAATTGTAACATTACCCCCTTAGTAGATGAAAAGTCACTGACATTTCTACATCCTTGGAGATCCAGTCATGTTGCTAATGGCAACATCATCATATTCAAAGGATTCATTGTCATTAAGGTTCTAGGCTCTAGCATGCTCATTTTCCCAATCATTGGTTTCCTTTGATAATGTGGTTCCATCACTGGAATTCTTCCTGAACTGGAGAAGGGACTCAAGAGGGGTGGTGGTGATGAGACTACTGAGAGGAGGAGGCAGAGTAGATGGCTTGAGGATGATGAGTATGGCAATGAGAGTGAGGAGGGGGAATAGGAAGGGGTCGAGAGGCAGGAAAGCATGCTTGTATATGGCCTGAAGCAGTGACTAGACAGAAAGGACATTGGTAGTACTTGCAGTTGACTTTTTTGTGGCCTCAATGATGGCACATGTAGCAGGCTGAAGGGTAGTCAGGATGGTTATGGGTAAGGACTACTTTGTTGCCATCTAAGCCCTCTTGTCATTCTGCCTGGTCAAAGTTTGCCTCAACTTGTGCAAGCACCAGTTCTTCTTCAGGATCTAGGGGTGAGGAGCTGGCTGTGGAGGTGGTAGGGGCATCTAGAAGGGTATCATTGTAGCAAACGCTAGTGTGAAGCAATTGAAATACCCTATTAAGGATGTAGCAAGAGGAATGTGCAACGGAATGCACTGAGAGTAAGCAAGGAAGGCTCTTTAAGAGCAAGACTCGAGAAAAAGAATGATGACTCATTAGTCACTGTTCAATAGGCTTGTGGGATCACTAGGAACCTTAGACAGGAACACTAGACAACGCCTCTACCCAAAAGAACTAGACTGGGAAATCTAGTTCATTTGAGGGCCAAGTATTTACACTATAGAATATAGGGCATGGACCATGTGACTATGTCTACCCTAAAGTGACCATGTGTACACCATGAGGTGTAAGGCTATGTACCACAATGCAACAATAAGGTCGGCTATACACCATGAGGTGATCCACGAGGTGAAAGAAGTTAATAAGAATAGAGATTAAAGACATAAGGTAACCATGAGGCAGGCTAGACCTGTGACATCATAGATAAGTAATAAGAGTCTGGACTGTGTGACAATATGAAGAGTGGAAAGGGAGGTTCAGACTATGGGGCACTGCCATGCTTAGTCAGCAAGGCACCTATGAGGGAGATACTCAACAAGTGCTAAAGCAATGGGTGGTTAAGCCAGTGAAGGTGCTAAACAAGGCTGATAATTATAAGTAAGAAGAATAAGTAAGTGCACGGTTAATCAAGGAGAAGATGAGGAGTTAGGGTTCCAGATCAGGAACCATAGGCTAGGGTTAGGGCAAAGTTAGGTTGCCTGAAAGCAAGGTTGCAACAATTGTCGTGAAGATCAGAGTCTGGAATGAAGGCATCTGCTAGTCTGTCGAGGAGGGGACAATGTGGTTGATGAAGGACATTGTCAGCATGGAGGAGGGCATAAACCATGCCTAACTGGTCTAAGAGGGGAAAGAGAGCAAGAGCCTGAGTCTTAGTAGCTTCCTTAAGAATGGAAATAAAAAGGTGAATGTGGAGGTCATCAGATTTCATAAAGAAGGAGGGGATGTGGTCAGCAGCAATGGAAAGGCAGAGATTTTGCATAAAGGCCTGCCTAGTGAGGTAAAGGGGGGAGTCAGTGTCAATAAGGAGTTCAAGCATAGGGGCTAAGTGGGGGTCATGAAGTTGGAAGTTAATGAGGTCAAGGTTTTTTTCCTCAGAGAAGGAGAGGTGACAGTGGGTGAAAGGGAGTTCTATGGAGGAGTCAAGAGTGGGGGAGTTCATTGTTTTGAAGAGGATTGATTATCAGTGGGTGGGTGATTTGTTGCTAAGGGGAAAGATGGAAGGGTGGGCCTTCTTGTAAGTGTCCAGAACTATTTTGGTGTGTTTAAGTTCTTTTTCAGGTGCCCAGGAGTCTTCCTTAGCTGAGTAACCCTTTTATCAGATCCAGAAGTGGCGCTTCTGTGGTGGCCCCTTATGTCATACAATCTTATCAATTTCATACTCTTCTTTGCCTTCTCCAAGGTCTGGAGGAGGTGATGGGAAGTTGGGACCATAGACAAGGTTTTCATGATACAGAGATAAAAGAGAAGCATGAAATACTTTATGGATGTGCCAAGTTTTGGGGAGGCAGAGTGTGTAGGTGATTGGAGATAGGACATTGGTGATAGTGAAGGGTCCTTCTCACTTAGTTACAAGTTTTGGGGATGCCAAGGAGCATCAAAGGTTTATGGCTTCCAGCTAGACTTTGTCTCCTTTTGAAAAGGATTTGAAGGTCTTGGTAGATCGAGCCTTCATGACTTGGCAAGCCAGTTTGTGGGCAGCTAGGGCTTCATCTCAAGTGGAAGAGAGTTTCTGAAGTCTTGTTTCAACTGCAGGGATGTTGAACTCAGAGATTACCAATGGGAACAAGTGGGGTTCATATCCCATCATTAGGAAGAATGGGGATTTTGATGTGACAGAATGGGGGTGGTGATTGTGGATAAAGGCATGGGAGATGTGTTCTGTCCATCTGGTGGGGTTGTCATGGCAGTAAATGCAGAGGAACATTTCTACTTCCTGCTTGACTCTCTCAGTTTTGCCATCAGTTGGGGGATAGTAGGCTGTGGACAGGGAGAGGGTGTATCTGATGAGTTCTGCAAGCTTCTTGATGAAGGCAGAGGCAAATTGGGGACCACAATCCAAGATGATTTTATCGTAAAGTCCAAACCAGGTGTAGACTTTGTGGAAGAAAAGATTGGCTATCTCTTCTGCAGTGACAGTTTTCCTAGTAGGGCAAAGAATTACCCCTGTAGTAAGACCATGGTCAACCACAACCAATAGAAAATCAAAGCTGTCAGAGAGGGGAAGGTCCATGATCAGTTCACAGGAGACCTGTTGAAAGGGGCAAGAGCAGGAAGAGGCTATGGGATTGAGTGGGGGGGTGGTGGGATGGGTATTGATCTTGTTTTGCTAGAGGGTAGCATAGTGGAAGGGCACTGGTCGTGCCAACACTTAAAGGGAGGGAACAGGAGAATGTAAACAGGATATAAAGATTGGTTATCTAGTATCAGCGAGAGCAAGCTCTTATATATGTAGAGGGAGCGGATATTGGAGCAGGATGGGAATAGGAAATGATGAATGACAAAGATTGGGGAGGATAGGAATAGCGATGACAAATGACAAAGGTCGGGAAGAGGATCAGTAATCAGTGTGGCTTACACCCCTCCCCCATATGACTTTTTGCTTCTTTTTTCCCAAAGGTCCAAGGCTTCGCAGTCATTTAGCATCCGGCATGGCAGCCATTCATCGTCTTCCACCCTGTAGCCAAACCAGCGAACCAAATACTGACAACTGTGGCCAACCTTGCGTTCGTCTAGTATGTGGTCGATGAAGCACTCCTCTGCACCATCCGCAGTGACAACAGGACTGGGGCGAAGGTGTTCGCGAGCAGGGAAGAGGTTGGGGTTATTAGACAGGAAAGGACGAAGTTGGCTGACATGGAACGTAGGGTGAATGTTAGGGGAGTTTGGGAGGTCGAGCATGTAGGTGGATGTGTGGGGGTCGGCGTCGAGGATGGTGTATGGTCCATTGAAGCGCGGCATGAATTTGGCAACGCATTTGTTACCTTTCTGCATGTAGTCGTGTCGTCTGTTTTTGGTAGTGAGCATGACGCGGTCACCAATCTGGAAGGAAGGATTGGGTGAGTGATGCAGATTGGCAGTGGCAGCTTGAGAAATCTTAGCGGTGAGCAGGTTGTCATGTGCCTCCCACAGAGTTTGCTGGAGGTGAGAGAGCAGGGAGTGGGCATCAATGGTTTCGGGTGAGGAGGGGTCGGCTGGGGTCAAGGGAGGCAGAACACGTGGAGAGTGGCTCAGATGGAGTTGGAAGAGGGAGAACCCTGTAGAACTGTTAGTAGCATTCATAATGTCAAAACGGACCTTGGGCAGTGCCATGGCCCAGCCATGTTGGTGCTGGTCAACATAATTCCGGATGAGTTGAATCACAGTCTTGTTGGTGTGTTCACTAGTGCCATTGGTTTGGGGGTGATATGTGGAGGACATTTTGAGTTTGATATCAGTCAGTCGATGGAGTGCATGCCAGAATTTGGAAATGAAGAGCTTGTCGCAGTCGGAAACGATGTCGGTGGGAAGGCTGTTCTCACAATACCAGTGTTGAAAAAAGAGAGAAGCGAGTTCTTTAGCAGAGATGGTGTCCTTACAGGGGACCAGGCGGAGGTCAGCATGGAGACAATCCGTAAAGGTAATGATCATATTATAGCCGCTGTTGGCAGGTAAGGGGCTGATGAAGTCCATGGCAACAGAGTCCCCTCGTTGATCAGGGACAGGCAGGGGGTGTAGAGGACTGGCAGGAGAAGTGGTGGGGGACTTGTTACGGAGGCATTCAGAACAGGTGGGAATGTAGGATTGTAATAGGTCATGGCGCATATTGGGCCAGTAGTACGAATTGCGTAGTAGGGCATATGTCTTCTCACTGGCGAAGTGTCCAAGGAGATCATGTGCCAGTTGAAAGATCTTCTCGTGCAGTGAGTTGATGCGGAGAATAACCAGTCGACCGGAGAGGTATAGTAAACCGCTCTTCTCTGTAAGATTGGGGAATGAGCCTAAGAGGCTGAAGAGGCGGCGGCAGTAGGGGTCATCTGTGTAGCCTCGGAGGATGTCGAGGACAAGAGAGCGGTCAAGGCTGATGCGGAGGGATGAGGACGGAGTGGACGGGATGGAAGAGGATGGATTGGAAGAGGACGGAGAGGAGGATGGCGGCAGAGAGGCGAGGGGAGACGCATGATTGATAGTGTTGATGGTAGTTAAAGGTTCAGCGAGGTGGAGGTGGTCTGAGGCAGCTGCGTCATCAGAAGGTAAGGCAGTGTGGCTAAGTGCGTCCGCAACAGTATTGTGGTCCCTCCAGAGATAGTGAATGGAGAGGTCGAATTGGTACATGTACTCCTGCCAGCGTGCCTTGCGGCGAAAGAGATCACACTGTGTGGCAAAGTCCTTGAGGGTATGATGGTCAGTATAGACATGGATGGGGGCCCCGAGTAGTTCGATCTGCCACTTTTTGAGAGCCTTAACGATGGTGAGCAGCTCCTTCTCATGGACGGGGTAGTTTAGTTTGGCGTCATGGAGTTGGTAAGAGTCGAATGCGACAGGGTGTGCTGTCTCCCAGGATTTGCCCCAAAAGAGAATCACACTGGTACGATAGTCGGAAGCGTCGCAGGTTAAAAAGATGTGGTTGTCACCTGGGTTGTTGTGGTTGATAGTTGTAAGGCAATGAGGGCTGACGACGAGGTCTTTGAGAGCCTGGAAGGCATGTGCGTGTTCTGGCATCCAAATGGGAAAGTGTAGTTCGGCAGCCTTAGTGGTCAGAGGAGTGAGGATATGGGTATGCTCGGTGGTCTGTGGAATATGATCAGCAAGGAAATGAACGAGACCAAGGAATGAGCGGGTGGCGCTGGCGGATTGGGGCGTTGGCCATTGGAGAATCTTGTCAATCTTGCTGGGGTCCGGTTCAATGCCACAACTGAAGATGTGGCGGCCAAGGAAGTCAACGTCAAGTAAAAAAAGGGAGGTCTTCTTGGGTGAGCAGAAAAGTGTGGCGGCACGGAGTGCGTCAAGCATGCGGCGAACGTTGCAGTTGTGCTCTTTAAGGGTTTGGGACCAGATGATAATGTCGTCGAGGTAAACGTAGCAGCATTTGCCGATAAGATGACGCAGCACAGAGGTCATGCGGCGTTGATCGAAGGCTGGGGCATTGCAAACTCCCATGGGTATGACCATCCATTCATAGAGACTGAAGGGGGTGAGGTTGGCAGTAAGATGAATATCATCCGGGTGGACGCAGCTCTGGAAGAAGGAATTGGTCATGTCAATTTTGCCGAAAATCTTACCTTTGGCACAGTCACGGAGGATCTTATCGATGTGTGGGAGAGGATGGTGATCTGGGATTGTGTTAGCGTTGAGTTTACAATAGTCATTAACCCAGTGAGGAAGGACAGTGGAGTTGGCCTTGGGAATAATGAAAGCAGGGGATGTGTGGGCACTCAAGGAAGGTCGCAAGCACCCAGCGGCTAAATGTTGATTGAGTAAGGTCTTCCATGCAGCGCGATATTTTTGCGGGCAACTGTAGGGCCTAGACTGGATTGTTTGATTAGTGTCTTTTAGCTTGATACGGAAAAGGATGTCATCTGGCAAGGAGTCAGTGTGAGGAATATCCAAAGGGAAGCGGTCTGCATATTCTATTTTAAGAGTGGTGTCGTGTTGAGAAAGGTCTTTGATGGTAGCGAGTGCGGCGATGTGGAGTTGGACGGCAGCGAGCACATCGGGTGCCTTGATAGGCTCACAGTTGTTGTCTACAGTGGTCTTGAGTGCGGGGAGAATGGTCTTGAGCTCGTTGGTGACGAGCCGCCGATATGAACGGAGTTGTTTGTCGAAGGCGTGCCTGGTGGTCTTAGGGGTTTTTGTGGGAATGGAGGAGGGCATTGGAAGGAGAAGGTCGTAATTGTGATCTTTGGAAATACATGTACGGAGTGCGTGATCTATGACAATGGAATTGTGTGAGAGAAAAGGAGCCCCCAGAAGGAGGGAAGTACAGAGATTAGGCGCTATGAGGGCGCGTACAGGTTTAGAGCAGAAGCGCTTATCTAAGGACATGCAGGACAAACGAACAAAATGTGTTAAGAGAAAAGGTGCCTCCTTCCCCTCCCCCGAGATGGCCATCGAAACAGGCATGGCATGGGGCAAGGCCCGAATGCGCAAGCCGAGTTGGGACACAAGTGTTTGATCAATCAGAACTACTGGTGACCCATGATCAATAAGGGCATTAACGGCAATGGGGGAGGTGGTGGCAGGCCCAGATAAAAGGCAGGGCCAAACAAAATGGGGAACAGATAGAGGGGCAACACACTCGGCTTCGGAGTCATCACTATTGATGAGGACGGCAGAAGGCATGACAACGCCAATGGTTGGTATATCTTCAATGAAGGCAATGTGGGTAGGCTGGGAGCTGGATTGTGAAGCCATGGTGGTTGGCGCGTTAGAAGCGGGCGCTAGTGTCCTGTGTTGACGGGCAATATCATCAGCAGTTAGCGACTTATAGGTGCTTCCATCAGGAAAATCAGTGGGGCAGGCGTTGCCGTGGTGTCTGACGAAGGCTTTGCAACACTTGAAACAACCATCGTTGTCCATCAGAAGATGGCGTTCAATGTCTGTGAGGGCAGGAAATCGAACAAAGGTTGCACGTGGGGTCGAGCGGAAAGGTTGGCCATGTGCAGGACAGGGTGGCATTTTGGATTTGCGTAACAAAGTCTCGAGGAGCTGGCAATGGTGGCAGGCCTCATTTGCATGATCCTCATCAAGGAGAGACACCTTTTTGATCCAAGTGCGTAGGTCATCCGTGAGCGGGAACGTCACCAGTCAACATTTCTTTTGGAGGTCAGGGTGGAGGTGGGCTTCGAGGTGGAAGCGAAGAGCAGCATCGGTAAGGTGAGATGTAGTGTTACAGAGAATTATATTCAGACTTTGTATTTCGATAGCCCATTCCTGGAAGGGTTTGGTATGTTGGGAAGATCCAAGCATCTTTTGACGGATGTCGGTGTCCCAATCAGATGGAAGCCATGTC
>JBBPMR010000305.1:0-26166 GCA_038090415.1 Rossbeevera mucosa | reverse complement strand
GGATCTGAACCCCCGTCGCCCACCTTGTTTTCTTCGCCAACAATTACATAGATAGATAGCTTTCCGCATGTACTGACCGCCTGGAAATCGGAATTCTCGATGGGTTCAAGACGGTGCTGAATAGCCTTCTGCAGAAACCACTGGAGGCGTTATCGGCGAGCGTTCTCGTTAGAATGGATCAGAGCGAACTCCGTGGTAAGATGCCGTATTTCGCGGATGAAGTCTTGAGGTACAGTGTAGTCAGGATTAAACGCCTTGCTAGAGAAATATGCGAACTCTGGGTTGAATAGCTGGATAAGAGGTCCCGCCGTGCTGACCACAGCACCTGCAGGAGAACAACAATCATAGATCTTCCGTTCTGTGGATTGGATTGTCATGTATTCTTTCGACTCTGCTTCTTGGGAAAGGATGAGCTCCCACGCTGGAGTGACGGTACGCTTGTAGGCTGATTGACGAAATTAAAGCTTGTTTGAGAACAGCGAAATGGAAGTATCGCACATTCCATCATCTCGGTTAAGATGTTATCGCTTTTTCGTTCTTTCAGCTGAGCAGCATGGGCATCTGACAGAAGTGATCAACCACGGCAATTGGGGTAAAGGTCGGTACATACCTGGGTCACATTTAATGACAACGATGATGTGTAAATGATCTGGGTCAGCAAAGATATCGGATAGCCTTCTATACGGATGCAAGAGCTCGGCACGGTCCAGGTCAGAGTCGTTCAGTGTCTCCGTGATGCTCTTGTCAATAAGGAGAGCAACTTTGTAGAGAACGAGTGCGTGCGGGTCGACATTAGAAAAGTAAACCGGTTTCTCCTTCTCCTTCTTTATAGCTTTTCTGAGGTCAGCCACCGCCTCCGTGCTCCAAGCCTTGACCTGAAAAATGCGCTCGACGTCCAGACCACGGATCCAGCAATTAAATATTACGTCGTGTATGACAACAGACGGTTTGGCTGCGTCGGAAGAATGATGATTAAGAAATAATAGCAGAGAAAGGAAGAGATGCATACCAAGATGATCGGGTGTATCTACGACGTCATGATCCGGCTGGATGAGTGCCAACCCTTTTACCCCCTCCGGCCAGTTGATGGACTTTGAAAGCAAATTTGGATAAATGGCTTCGCCTTGCTTGCCTGTCAACTCAAAGTCGATCAGTTGTGCGGTGGACGTCCTTCCCGGTGTGACCATAACATTCGGGGGCCGAAGATCCCCAAATACGTAACCAGCGCTATGAAGGTGTTGGATCACTCGCTCCAGGTCCGCTAAGAACTCTTCGGGAAATCGGCCACGGTACATCGTTTCCTCGAATGTCATTCCCTCCACATATTCCATCACAACCATGCTTAGGGTACCATATGATGGCATGTCATCCGTCACGTTGATTGGTCCATGATAAAGAAGTTCTGGAGCAAACCCAGCCGACGCCAGACACCGATGCGCATCAGCACTATACGAAGTGACGAACTTGACGACGATGTCTCGTGGCTCATCTTCAAGGGTCTCGGCGAGATGCGTGACGCACGAAAGCCTTCGTTCGAGTGGCATTTGATAGGTGAACTTGACTAGGTTGTTGTTATATATGTAACTATTGGGAGATGGGAAGAACCTAGGGTGTGGAACGGGATCCAGCGTGCACGGCGGAACAGCTTCAATGGTTTTGTACCACAGCTCTAGGTGTTCGACCGATTCTCTGAGTGCGTAGAAGATGCGCGCCATTCGAAGGAACTGTTCATGGTCATGCTAAAGTGGATAGGAACCCAGAGAAAGTCTGTGAGTCGCTGGACAATACACTTTGTAGTGACGATGCCACCCATAATCGTAAGCCATGGTCCGGCGTGACCAATGAGAAAGGCAGGGAAGCAGCATTTCAGACGAAGTTCTGTGTTCTACACAAACAATATATCAGCAATGAAACAATATGATGAATGAGTATCACTAAGCATCTCTTTTTGTCTGAATATACGTAGAAAAGAGAAGGTGGCCTGGACCGAAGGGTCTGACCCCTCGTTGTTCTCCTCTCCAACAATTAGGGGCACTGATAGCTCTCCGCATCTACTGACCACCTGGAAATCTGGCATTGTGTTATCGCTATTCTGGATGGGATCGAGGGGCTCCAGAAACAATCGAAGATGATTTCGGCGAGTGGTCTCTTTTCGTGCATGAAGTCATGAGGTACACTGTAGTTGGGATCAAATGCCTTGCTGGAGAAGTACGCGAACGCTGGGTTGTATAGCTGGATAGGAGGTGTCACCGTGTCGACAAAAGGGCCGCAGCCTGCAGGACTGCAACAATCCTATTCTCTGTGGATTGGATTATCATGTATGCTTTCCACCTTGCTTCTTGGGAAGGATTAAAATCCCACGGAGTGGAAGCGGCACGCTTGAAGGCTGATTGACGACATTAACGCATGCCTTTCGAACGAAGGAATTGAAATGTCGCACTACTGATCATATCGGTTAAGATGCCTTTCGTTTCCGGTCTTTCCAGTCGATCGCGAGCAGTATAGCCATCTGACAGAAGTTATCAGCCATAGCAACCTGGGCACACGCCATGATCACATTGAACGTCAACGACGATGTACAGATGAGAGCCCGGGCTTGCAGAAATATCAGATAACCTTCTAATCGGAGGCAGGAGCTCGGCGCGGTCCGGGTCATACTCTTTCGGCGCCTCCCTGACGTTGTCTGTATGGAGGGTAACCTTGTAGAGATGGAGGGCGTTGGTGTCGACATCGCGAAGGAACATTTCATTCTTTTTCTTTATAGCTTTTTTGAGGTCAACCACCATATCTGTGCCCGAAATCTTGACCCGAAAAATACCCCGGAAGTCCAGACCATGAATCCAGCAGTTGAATCTTACGTAGGGGACAACAGATTGTTTAGCCGCGTCTGAAGAATGATGAGTAAGGAATGGAAAGGAAAGGAAGAGATGCGTACGAAGACCGGGTACAGTGACGATGACGAGACGCTCAGAAAGGTTTAGCCTGGATAACGGCCTGAATCGCAGGTCGATGAGGCGTCGTTTGCCGTTCGGCGTCCATTCCATTAATATTTACCTCATAAGAGTCGTTGCGTAGTCGACGGCACCAATGCTTGCAACATTGTTCAGCGACTCCAGGTTGAGCAGGACTCGGATGGTGGCCTCCTCCAAACCGCTTGCAACGACGGCATTGACTCTTTGAATTACATAATATACAGCTCGTCCATCTAAACAATGGTCGTCACTCGCCGAACACCGGTCGTGCCACCACCGCCCTTGGTGCGCAGTCCTTCCGCTCGTCCTTCAACACAATCATCCTCCAAGAATTCAGCAGCCGTTTCAAGCCCGCATTCTACCACACCGCCAACATCTCAACCAGGTCCATCTAACGGCAGAGACCACACAAACACTCTCGTGAGTACTCGCTTTACAGCCATATTCAGCGCCGATGATACATTGCACGCTGCTTTCTCCGCTGTTTGTGCCAGACGAGTGCTAATCGTCGTCTTTGCAGGACGAAATCCCTGGAAAGAAGTCCAAAAAATCTAAGAGACGTACCAAAGTTCGAGCTCTTCTTCCTTTATCCGCGCTATCGTTGCTCACCGTCGTCAGAACAAACACCAAAAATCCAATTTCCAAGCCTTCCTCGACTTCCTTACCAAACTGCTCCTCCTCGCCTTCGTCATTTACACCTTTTCCGTGTGTCCCCAGGATGCTCACCTCCAGTCTCCAATATGTCGCGGTTTGTCCGAGTACAGACGCATCGTACTTGATCCCTACATCATTCCTCCTATTCATGCCGCGCTCGCCCACCCTTCCGTTGCCCCTCATATTGCACGCGCCAAACCTTACATCCACCGCGTTGTCGAAATAACGACCCCCGTCCTCCTCCGCACTCAGCAGCAATGGAATCTCTATGTTGTCCCTCGGTGGAACAATCACATCATTCCGCATTGGAATAGGCATGTCGTGTCCCGATGGGATAAATACATCGAGCCTCGAATCCAGCTTGCCCAGTCTAGGTTACAGCCCATTCGCCGACAACTTCTCCAACGGTACGAACAGTTCGAGCCACGCCTTCAGATTGCGATCTACAAACTTCAGCGGTGGCAGCGCCAAGCAGAACCCTATGTCCTCCTAGCGGCATCAAAAACAAAAGACGCATATTACACGGCTAAACCTTATGCCATGCCGCTGGCGAACAAAGCTGGTCATCTGCTCCAACAGTTCGCGTTTTTCCTCCGGGAGCAACGCCAGAAGTTTGTTGACCCTCAGGTCGCCAAGATATGGGAAAAAGTCAAGGAGCTTAGCAGGGGGAACCCGGTTATTGACGACATCACACCCCAAGACGAGTCACCCTCACCTGATACACTGTTCACGATCATGGAGACAATCGGGTACGAAGCCACTCTCTCGCCCACGCATTCCCCCACCTTCGCCTCAGATGACATTCACACTCCAATGCAGACTGACGTCACGTACTCGTTTACCGCTAGCGAAATGACTGAAGTTGCACCACACTCCGAGTCCCTGGAGCCGAGTTCCGCCAGCTCAGATATACCCATGCCCTCGGCTGATGCGATCCCGGATGTTGAGCCTTCTCCGGTCGATCAACCCGTCCCCTTAGATTCGGTTGATAAAGTTGAGCATCTCAATATACTTGATGTCTCTGAATCCGGCAATATCCCGCCCTCGGTCTCCGTCGCTCCAACACCCACCTATTCGTCAAAACCTCCGGTAGATATTGCCGACGAACCGACCAAATCCCCGGTATCGGCAAAACCGCCCAAAATCCCCGTACCTGTCCCTGCTGCTTCTGCGTCAATCCCTCCGAACAGCTCACACGGCGATGATGAAATTGACTTTGACGCGTTCTATGCAGAATTGGGACTTGACGAGCCACTAGCAAATCCTGGGAGCTCCTATAACTATGATCCCGTGCCTCCTAGTCCCCCCGCAGAGACAGAGGAGGAGAGGGCTGAACGCCTACGTCTCAAGGCAGACGAAACCGCTCGGAAACGTGCTGACATCGAGGCTCGCCAAGCCAAATGGGAGATAGAGCTTCAAACACAGATGGAGCGCAGTACTTCCCAGCTTCAGAGCCGCCTGGCTGATCTGCGCGCAGCTGCCGCTGCCGAGTTGGCATCGTCTGTCGACATCCGAAGTTCGATCGAGGAGCTCGTCAGCGAAGCGGAGAAATATATCAAGGGCGCGGAGATTTATCTCAAGAATCTCAAGGGGGAAGCTAGGAAACCTGATGAGAAGCTAGCGCTCTGGGATCGCGTGGTCGATCGGGTGAACGACAAGTTCAACGAACGTTTGTTGACCACCAAGGAGGTGGTAAATGCCTGGTATGGGATCATCCTAGAGAAGGAACTCCAAGAGGTTCGTACAGCCACGTGAAACATAGGGATCGTTTTATCTCTGCCCTGATACTGAAAATGATTCAGGTTGCCACAGCCACTGCAGAGGTGCGCGAAATCGCGGAAAAAGGACAGCTGGATTTGGGACTCGACTATGCCTGGCTTGAAGATGTGACGTTCAATGACTGGCAGCGGTACCACGCTCTGGTTGGGGGTAAGTTCATTCAATTTCAAAGTTTGAAACAATGTAATGGGGCTGACACGGTGCCTTTCCGCAGTAAGCGAACAGTACGGTCAGGAGATGGCCTCAATTCAAAACGGCACGCACCCTAGTATCGCGACAACGGACCCGACGAGCCCCATACTGGAAGACCTCGAGTCCGAAGTTCGGGACGTGGTGATTGGGTTCGAAACACGCCTACGTCGGATCAAGAGAGACGGCGAGCGCGCATTCAATAGCAAGGGCAATGGCGTCCCACAAAAGGAGGAAGATAAAGGGTCTGTTGTCAAGCCGGATGGGGAGCCGGAACCAGAAGTTTCTATCCTACCTGTTCCCCGTGACGATGTCAGAGAAGCAGAAGACCGATACTTTATTCCCCCTGTCGTCATCGGGCGGAGTCAGCAGGAAGTGTTGGAGGCGCTCAGGAATGTCGAACCGGTGGGGAAAGCGGACCGTTCGGAAAGAGGACCAAAGCTTGATCCGGAGGAAGCAGTGTCGCGCCTCGCTCAAGAAGTGGAAGGCGGTACAGAGATCTACCATACGGAACTTTGAAGGCGACGCCAAACTATGGGTTCGGTTTGCTATGTTTTCAGCGATATTTGATTTGGATATGGTTTATGCAGTATGGTTTTTATCGCCTATATCGTATTCAATCTGCCAGGTGGGCTGACCAACGGCGACTACGAAAGGGTCCCTGCTGGGCCTCCTGATACCTGAACAGCGAATGGCATGAGCTTAGTCTTAGTTTGTCCTAGGGGCCAGCGGCATAGCCCTTGAACTACATGAATCGAAACACCCTGACTCAAACCCTAGCGAGTCTCGTGGCATTAGCACATGGCATCCATGCAATCGACGGTGAACTTATTACCGGATCGCCACCCTTTTTTTTTTCCAACTTGGACCCTGGGCGGCGGAGGACAGACACTGAAGGCTCGTAATATATTCCCTCCCATCCGGTGACCCAGATTGTGAGCTCCGATCAGACGTTGAGTGACATCCGAGCCGAAAACCTGAGTCTGGACCCATCTCCGTTTGACGTGTACTTCTGCTCCGCGCCACTAACCTACTTTTCGCACACGTGTGCAGCTCTGCGGGTCGCTTCAGGTTCGGACCCGCAACCTTTTTTTCTTTCTTTCTGAATATTAGACTGAGCGTGTGTGTGCAGTATGTGTCAAGTGTTCTCGATTCATTGATGCGGCGGCGGCAATGTTCGCTTCACAACATGCTTCATAGGCAGCAACTCGGAGCCAAACGGAGCGCCCCTGACCACCGCCTCAGAACTCTCTGTACTAAGCGACACGCTAGGTCGTGACCTTGGAGGATCCTTTTTGTACGTTCGACCGATCATCTTTTTTTTTTCTATGTTTATGTACACTACGACACGATAAACTTTAATGTTTCATCCAGATGGTACCTGGCAGGCGATATAGTCATGGCTCATGGCCCAAAAGTCTGGGGCCCTGACTGGGATGGGGGTGGAACGAGGATGCACCATGGATGATGGCATACGGTACAATACTTAGGAGCGTGTGGACCAACAACTGAGGCACCAGATTGCCTCCGTGTGGCGCACGTTAGCTACGTACGTTGGCTACGTACGTTGCCTAGCAGTTCTAGACTGACTCAGAATCATTGACAAAGCGGACGTACGCATCACGCCCAGTGAGTTACGCACCAACTTCACTTCACTCATGAATATATATTATCAATCCGACAGCCTGGCGCCAATCTTTTTTTTTTTATACCCCCGCTCTCGTCTACCTCCTGGAAACGAAGTCCCTGGCCACTTTCCGACTCACGTATGGATTGACAACCTTGGAAATGAATGGAACCTGTCGCACAGTGGGATCAAACGTCGATCCGGTAATAGCATATTTCAAAAAGATACAAATGAATTGTTAGAGTAGCGACCAGGGACACAAAATGGAATATTCAGTATGGGTGGGCATGGAGAAACGAATCGTGTTCACTGTTCAACCGCCGGTGCCTCCGACTCCTCGATTTTCCAACGTAAATTGGACTCGTAGAACATGATGAGCTTGATCAATACCGTAATCAGAATATTCCAATACACACGCGAATCGGCACACACCTTTTGGGGAAACTTCTCAGCACAGAGACGCGAGTTCTCCCGCACGCGTTTCTTGTCCTTCCTATGACAGGTGTGAGCAAAGATGGAAGGTGTGATGAGCTGACAACGTACAGGGTGAAAAACACGTAGAGCTCGTCTTCTATGCGCTCGACTGTGTCAACGGTGTCAACCAGGTCCTCCCATGATGGGACCTTCATGTGTTTCTTCATGTTTCCGATCAACTCCTCGTCGTCAGATTGAACCCGCTGCTTGTTTTTGCGGTCAAGACCGTTGCTCTTTCGAGGCTTTTTCTTTGCTCTCTCCTCGTCCTCGTCTGGGTCGCGAGTATCCGCTCTGTCCGACGACATATCCTGTTTCTTCGGCCTGCCGCGCTTCTTTGCAATAATTTCTGGTTCTGCAGACGATTCCAGGTCAGCAAGGGACTTCCTCCCGATTTTGTCGACAGGTTTAGGCTTCGGTTTGACTGGCTCTGACTTGCGGGGGCCAGACTTCTTTTTGGACGCCCAATAGGATTCGATGAGTGACTTTGCGTTGCTGAAAGGGGATCAGTCGACTGGTATCTACGGACGAACTGGAGGACTTGCCCTGCGTCGTTCTCGTCCACCCAGCTGTTGTGCTCGGGTCCATAGCCCTTCCACTGTACGAAATACCCAGTCCGGCCCTGCGTCGCGCAGATGCGTTTCGGTCTGTGATCACGGCCAAAGAGCAAACGACGCGCGACTCACTGCGTGAAAATGGCCTTTCTTGGCGTCGAGAATTTTCTCGATCTCGTACTCCTCTTCGGGCTCGTCGTCGTCGTCTTCGTCGCCCTCCGCGGCGGTATCCTCTGGTCCCTCTATCACCTCCTTCTCGACCTCCTGCACGTCGGACTCGGAGGCGGTCGTGGCTCGTCGTTTCTTCGAGGCGTAGGTTTTCTTGGTTGAGCCTGCATGGATTTGCTCCAATTCGCTCTCTGAGGTGACTTCGATGGCGTGCGGCATTCTCTGGCGCGTCGCGGCTTTGTTTTCGTGAACGAAACAACACGCACGCAAACCACAGACCACACGTGACCGTGAGAAAATTACATTGAACACCCCCCCTCTGCCTGGCAACAGCGTTATGGTCGGGAATGAATGTCTATGCTGAATACTGCTACTAGTCAAGAATGGCCGTCCTTTCGTGAAACACGGCGTGTTTTGATATGAAGCGGCGAAGACGCACGCTACGAGAAGATATAAGCGCTATAGTACTCTTCTTATCTTCGGGACGGACTCGCACTTCGTTCGCGCATTTCTCTTCCTCTGCCCTTCTTTGGCCCAGAGGGTGGTGGCCGCACAAACGCGTAGTCGCACTGTATGGCCTGTTCCAGCAATGGCGTTCCCGACGCGCCTTCGATGGCTGCCTGTGCCTCTGCCATTGTCTCGTATTCAACGAGCGCGTAACCCTGAATCCATCTACATCAATGAACGGTATCACCTCTTCGTGACGCACCTTCACATATCCAGTCCGGCGATCCAGGTTAAGATGCAAGTTTTTAATTTCACCAAATTCGGCAAACTTGTCCGTGACGTCCTCCTCAGTTGCCTCTTCATGAACGTTGGTGACCAGGACGATCCACCCCTCTACAGCTGCATATTGAGATCAGCTGGCGTGGCAGGAGAGCGCCCAACAGAGATACGGCGAGACCTACAGCGCGTAGCACGGGTGTCCAGGTCCTTGATATGGGAGGATTCGACTCGGTCATATGTAGCCTCTGTAATCGCGGGACCGTCGTTTCCGCCTGAAAAAAAAAAGCATGTGGTCGACCTGGCGAGCTTGGCGAGACAACGACTTGCCTGGTGTCGCGTGGAAACCTCTCCCTCTGCGTCTTACGGTGCCTCCATTGGCAACTAGAGCAGTGTATCCAGAGATGCACGGGACGAGGAGGAGGTAGTAAACATACCCTCATCAATGTTCATCTCATCGTCAGACATGGTGTGGTGGTGATCAACAGAGTAGCGTGACAGGTGTGACGCGTACTGCCGGAGCGGGCCGAAACCATAGCCGGAGGTCATCTCTGATTGGAAATTTCTCGGGGTGACTTTCGCCAAATCGCTCTGTAGTGCCCATTGACTCGTAACGTAACATCGTCAAGGACTTGATGCCGGTTGGGAACTCTCCCATCCCCGGTGCTGGCTTCCCGGGGTAACACAGTACTGTGCCTGCCCAACAGAGCTGAGCGAGCGCATCGGAACACGTAGCGCTCATTTGGATTCAACCCTCCAACCAAGTTCATAAGCTCTGGTTCCACCGACGGTCCTTTTAAATTTTCATCTCACGGTCCGCCTTGAAACAAGTGACAATGCATGTCATTCGTAATGTAGACTAGCTACTGCTAAATGTTTCGACCAGATCATCCACTCCAACACTCCATCGTGGCCCTTCAGGTCATCCTTCACGCGTGGTTTCCGTCGGACACTCGTTCACGTACGTCCACTTTTCACTTCCCCGTCACTGCTTGTTGCAACCACAGGCTGTCAGAAGTCAATCGCCAGTTGTCCAATGTGCCTGGGTACTAACACTGCCTCTCTCATCTCGAGATCTCGGTTTCAGTTCCGAAGGGTAATGCCCTATTTTTCTCACCCTAGACGCTTCGCAACTGGGTTCCTGTAGTTCAAGGGTCAAGCGGTGTTTGCTCTTTGTCGAGAAATATTTAAGCCGCTTGGTCTGGCCTTCTGTTCCAGCATTCCTCCTGTCCTCCTCAAAGACATCGCCTCTTCTCAACCACAACAACAAAGTATGAACTCTGTCTCTGTCTCTATGATCAACCACCCTTGTACGGTTTGTTGCAAACCGACATCTATGTGGTGCAGTCGCTGCCAGAACACCTGGTACTGCACCCCAGAACACCTCAGCAGCGTGAGCTTCTTTCCCCTGTCACACGACCATCTTAAACTCACGCGATGTGCGCCACTTCTTCAGGACTGGCCACGCCATCGTAGAGAGTGTGTCCCCTCGGCCCTCGCGCAAAATTACAACATCATTGCTACCCCGCCACCTGCGGAGCAGCAGTTAATCATGGCCTCAGCCATTCTCTTCTGCCCTGAGGAAGGTCTGTTGCTACCCTGACGCGTCGTTGCATCTAGCACTAATGCCGTTATAAATGCTGCGCAGAGCGCCCAAGGATCATCACAGTTAAATGCCGCCCGTCACAGGTCCCTTCGCAAGGAATCTGCCCTCAGCCGCTCGTCAACGTCCACTTCCCCGACGGCCATATGGAGAGCATCGTCCTCACCCAGGGACTGAATGGAGAACCACTCAGGTTTCCGCTCCACCTCTGGTACTCCCCATCTGCGTTGAATCGTGGTGCTCCCGTCAACCGCGCCATCTACCATATTACCTCCGGGGCCGCGGCCAAGCACTGGTGTGGAACGGTCGTCGTCCTCAAGTTCAACGGGTCCAGAAGGCAGGGCTATTCCGATGCTGGATCAAATGATTTGCCCGCCTTGTCTGCCTACTTTCTTGCTTACAAGTAAACGTATAATGCGTTCGTATCCTTATGTAATTAAACTTAACCTGTGAGAGCCCTCTCTTTTATCTTCACCACGTCGACCCTGACCTTCTTTATTGCTGCAGCAAAGCCTGGGGCTTCTACGGTATTTATCTATCTATTCTGCTGTCCATTCAATGTAGCCTGTCCCCCTATTCCTCTCCTTCCTCCCTGTCCATCGAACATAGTAATACTGTTTTCCATAGTCTACTAGATCTCAAGTCAATAGATGGTGCTATTTGGCACTCAGTTTTGTCCTTATCTGTCCTGTTTGATAAAGACCCTGCCTTGATGGCGACAGGTTCGAAGCGGCGATCATTTATATGCCAGTGATGAACGCGAACGTGTCAGTGGGAAATACGAGCCAGGGATTCCGTGAGACCACAGTCATGTTTCCAAGACGTTCCGAGCCAGCTGAAGTTGTTTCTGGCCATCGCTTATGTAAATGATTTCAACCGTGTAGACCACTAACTCTTTCTTAGTGACAAAGCAATCGTAAAGTGCCCGATGCTTTCTTTTGTGCCCTTTTCGCAAAACTCCTCAAATCGCGAGTATGGTCACCGTGATGCCGCTGCCGGTACCGGTGCTGCGCGCCACCATCCGGACGTGGCTGATCTCATGGACGTCGATGATAATCACCCCGCTGCGGCTGCGGACAAGTTGACGTATCCGGGCGATACGGTCACGTCTGCGCATGACTCGATGCGGTGAGCCCACCACATCGTTGTTGTTGTAATAAAACACCGTGCTGAGGCGCGATGGGGGGCCTGCTGGCGATTTAATGTGTTGGTTGGTGCGGGTTTGGTTGGATCGTTGCCAATTCAGGGGTCACGGTACGTACGTAGACAAGGAACAGGTCATCGCCTCAGTCGCCGGTACTGTGGAACGAGTCAATAAACTGGTTAGTGTCCGCGCGGTTCGCACACGGTGAGCACATTCTCCATTCTTAACACAGGTCACGCACAACGGTGTTTGAAACCACACCACTCAAGGTACAATGCAGAAATCGGCGATCTCGTTGTAGGACGTATTACGGAGGTCCGTGACTCTCTGGCCGGATCTTGAGAGTTCAGGTAACCGATCATCGTTCTTTTTCTGATCATTTCTTTTTGTTTTGGGGGTGCAAATCTGTAAATGGACAGGTCCAGCCACGGCGATGGAAGGTGGATGCTAATGGAAGGCAGGAAGCCGTACTGATGCTCTCGTCCGTAAATCTACCTGGTGGGGTTCAGGCATGTCGTCTTCTTCTTTACTACGCCTCGCCTTCTCTGCGTGCCCCATTACGTTGTCTTACTAGGCCTTCAGCGGAGGAAATTGGAAAGCGACGAGCTCCAGATGCGAACCTTTTTTGAGGAGGGGGATCTCCTCGTCGCAGAGGTCCAGGCGTTCTTCTCAGACGGCGCAATGTCGCTTCATACGCGTTCGCTCAAATATGGCAAGGTAGGGAGCTTCACTCGGTTCCGCCGATGACTTGAACGGTCTGCTTCTTTGTTTACTCACGTCCCTACTCCCAGCTGCGGAACGGGCAGCTGGTCGTCGTTCCACCCGCCCTAATTCGCCGTCTGAAGTCGCACTTCATTTCATTGCCCTGTGGGGTTGACTTGATCCTTGGGTTGAATGGTTACATATGGGTCAGCAAGCACGTACAGGATAGTGATCAAGGGGAAGAAGGCTTCGACGCAGAGGCCGTTTACTCCAACAAAAACGATGTGAGCTGGGATCCTCATTGCGATGGTTGTTCATCCAGTTCCTTTCCACAAGGATATCGACGTGGCTACGCGAAATGCCATTGCACGTGTCAGCACTATAATCCGACTCCTAGCGGATCATTTTGTTCCTCTGACAGACACGCGTCTTCTGGAAGCGTACGACTGGGTGATCGAGCAGGGAGTGGACACTAAAGACCTGAATTTTGGAGATGTGGGAGACGCTCTAGTTGCGGTGGTAGGCAGTGATAGATAAAGTCAAGCCTGATCCTACATGTCATCGTCGTCGCCAGTATTGTTAATTCCCTCGTCCTCGCTGCCATCGACATCGTTCTCATCTTGGTCAGTGCTATTCTCTTCCTCCTCTTCCTCTTCTTCCTCTGTTGTCTGATCGACTGCATCTGGTGGCGGTGGCGGTGGTTGTGGCGGAGGGTGGTGAACCTGAGCAGTTGCCACGTTGGCCATCTTTCTAGCTTCCGCTGCGCGCCTCATCTCTTCCTTCTCTTCGTCGACAGGAAGGAGTTGTTCGAGAGCGAGGTCCTTCCAGCGCAAGGCACCATTCACGGCGCCACCCCCGTAGCCCATGTCTTCGAACAAGGCTCGGGATGTAGGATCGTATGGCGGTCGCAGCCTGGCAGCCGGATGCTTTATGTTTGTAGGATTGCCGTACGGATAGGAAGGGTGGACCTGTGAAGGCAAGACTGGTGGCTGTCTGTCAACTCTTGGGAAAGCGTACCTAGCGCCCAGCACGTAAAACGGTGGAAAAAATGAGAGGGAGAGACATACTGTCAGAGTCGTCTGGGTTAGGCGGTACCATATGTGCGGGGATGTCGAGATCTATCATATATGAAGAAAAAAAAAAAGATTGATCAGCAGAGAGAAAGAAGCAGGATGAACGAGTGAGTTATGCACCATCGTCGGACATTTCGCCAGATATGTATTCAAGGCTGTCGATCGTGTCGAGGACCTTGAGGTCGTGCTCGGTCATGTGCAGGTAGCAATAGGTGAGGTCCTGGCGGCTACCTTGTTAGTCCGAGTGGAGGAGGGGGCGAGTGGGGTCCGACTGACCGTCATGGCGTCCTGGGTCCTGTATGCCTGATTACTGAGGCACACTGGGGATTATCAGGCACCCGCCGTCGATGACGCTGTCTGTGATTTGGTGGTGTCTCGCTGGTGTTGGAGGAGCGAAGCAGGCTCGGAGTGAACCGAACCTCAACGTAACTGGTGCTGTCTCGGACTTGACGGTGAGTAAGAGTTCTACATAATTCATTAGTTAGATGTTTGATCGAGATCGAAGGAACGTAACTTGAACGCGCTCGTCGTCGAAACTCTCTCACTTGACTCAGGGAAGACCTTGGTGGCACTGCATTGTGGCTGTGCATATCTGGTCGCTGACTTTTGTTTACTCCGCTCCGCTAAAGATCGTCTTCGACTCAATTCATTCGCGTGTCTGCTGACGAAAGACTCTGAAACAAGTCGGGTGGGCCGTTCGATGAAGTCATCGCCTGTGTTCAATTTTCGAAACCCGTTGAGCTAATTATTACGATAACTGACAGAAGGACGGGCGTCTCGGCACCGGGCTGCCAAGTTACCTACCTATGCACCGTTTTCCGAGATGGGGTAACTTCTGATACGTTGGTTACATACAGTGATGTACATTGTTTCTCTCTCTTTCTGAGGCCTTACCAGAACCCGCTGTCAGGAAAAAAAAATATCTTCATGCTCAGGCAACCCTTCCCGCAGATTAGGCTAGCCCCTGATGCAATGATTTGCTGGGCCATGGGAAACCAAAGCATCACCTTTTCGGACGGATTATGCTCGGTCGCATCACTGAACACACTCCGTTGGTTTGGTTCCGGGTTACCTCTATCGGGATTGAGATTACAGCTTATCCCACATCTGTGGGAATTATTTTCAACATCGTGTCCATCGGTGCCATAGCCTCGTGTTTCGTTGTCCATAACTTCGAGCGGCCTCAGAAGCATCAAGACCGGTGACCACACGTGACCGGTGACCCTCTAACTTATTAATCTAGTTTCCGCGAAACAGGGGCTCGGCGATACACACAATGAAAAAAGAACATGCGTGCCACAGGGCTTGTCTTCCCCACTTGAGATAGGGTGTGCGCCACCAGGCACTCGTGGAAATCTGAACAATAACGTGCAACTTTTACGGGAAAGTCTCACCACGTACTTGGAAGGCTTTGAGGATCTAGACCACGCGAGAAAGACCAGCAGATTGGTTTGTACGCAAGATTTCTTACTACTTTTACTTTCTCGTTAGCAATGGCACAGGTACGGTAGACCATCTTTTTTTAGTTCGGCATCTCTCATCTGATGAGAACTTGTTGCAGGTAGGAAGTTGCCAAGTGATACCGTCACCAGACCTGGCTTTTACGGATCAAAAGTGGTTGCAGCTTATCGTCGATGCGTAGCATCAGGCCTGAGAAGTAACTCACGAAAAAGGTTATCAAATGAAAGACAAAAATTCCCCATTCAGTGCGTTTGAACAACTTCCTTTTTATCCTCTGAACCGCTAAAACCCATGGTTTGCCGTTCCACGAGGATGTTTTACTTTGCAATGAGGCACTCGGATCATAGCCTTCGTTTCGGGCTGTGGAGGCGATGGTATGCTTCGGATATAAGTTCAAGTTACTCCGCATAAATAAATGAATACTAAATGGCAGCATGACTTCATTGACAGACGTTGCGGCGATGATGAACAATTGCGATCCGGCTGGCGCTTGCTACGTGTCAACCGTGATTAATATTGGGGGCAGTGCCAGTAATGTTTGCGCAGATTATGTGGTGCGACGGTACGCGTTTTGACGAGGGTCTTCGCTGGCGTTCTATTTACACCTTCCTGTTTCAGTCAATAAATCTATTGGACTGCCACGCGGTGCCAGACGGTGACAACTGTCTGGGTGGGCCCACCATCCGACGCCCGTCTCTCCAAAAAGGCCGTAGAGGCCCAGCTGACTGATATGTCGTCCCACGCGCTCTCAGAGGTTGTCTTTGATTGCCGACCTTTAGTAATAGTATGATCAATGAGGAGAGCCTGCCAAGGAGGCAGTACCTCAAACTGGGCTTGGGAAGCCGCCGGGTCTGTTTGGTCGACCCTGAAGAAGAAACACATGCTCCCGTGGGCACCTTGTCCGAAAATGGGAACATTGCGTTTGTTGCAACCTTACGAGCAAGGTTTGGCAACGGGTTCCTAGTAGAGTTTCCCTTTTTTTCTCCCTTTCTTTTCTCCCCCTCTCCCTCTTCCCTCAGCATTATACTTATGCATGGGGCGAGTCCTTGGACGTGTGATACTTTGCGTAATGCATATCGTGCGTCTACTATTTATTGCGATTCGTGAACGGGCGGGACGCCGGAAGATCGTCCCATGTCAGAAAGGCTTTTTTTAACCCTCATTACTTTATTTTAAAGTTAGATCATGTATTACATGTCTATGACAACGAACAGTTGCCACCATACTCTCGAACATCTCGTTGATGCGGCAGCGGCAACGTAAAAAAAATACAGAAAAAAAAGTATGTGGTTCTCCGTCGGATGAATCCCATACTAGTACCCTGCAGAGTCTCGGCCGAGTCGTACAGTAAGTAGACCTACGGCACCAGGCCCGAGACCCCTGGTAGTTTGTGTGCTTGCATATGGGACCGTGTGTGGGAAGAGAGACATACGAGACAACGAGACTAGCTACATGCAGTGCAATAGGCCCTACAGAATCCGCTGACTTGGACCGCTTGAAACGCTACGTCGGGTCACTCGGGTGTGCCAATCCAAAGTGATCAGACCCGATGATCCAATACATTCTTGTAAAATTGGATGTGATTTTGTTCGTCTGCACGCCGTCCACATCGTCCTAATAATCTTCGGCCGAGTATGGCTCGCCGATGATGGAGTGCGTTGGGTGGAGGTAGCAGAATCGAATGCGATTGCTAGTATCAATCACCACGATCACATACTTAAACTGTTGCTGGTTCTCATCAATACCATTGAATGGGACTCCGGGTTCTGGGAACTGGTACTTGTGAATACCACCACGAATACTGTATCGTGTAATGACAAAGTTCAAGCCAAAGAAAGGAGATGATGGCACCCGGAAACCCAGGGTGTCTCGTAGTCACGAGAATTAGTATAAGGAAGCAAAGTTCCAAGCTCCAAATTAATGCTCCGGGGATTCTGAACGCGTGTGGCACAAGGCTTATCCGCATTTTGATTCTGCTTCGCGCTGCCACCGCTGAAGTTTGTAGATCGCAAGCTGAAAGCGTGGTCCAAACTGTTGGGATTGTCGGACAAGTTGTTCGTGCGTAAGGATTCGAGATGTTTATCCCATCGGGACACGACATGCTTCTTCCAATCAGGAACGGTGTGATTATTTCATTGGGGGACAACGTATACATTCCACTGTTGCTGGGTGCGGAGCAGGATGGGAGTCGTTATTTCGACAACGTGGTGGATATAATGTTTGGCATATTCTATGTGATGGGTAACTGAGGGTTGGGCGAGTGCGGCATGAATAGTAGGAATGATGTAGGGATCAAGTACAATGCATCTGTGCTCGGACAAATCGTGACATGTTCGCGGATAAAAGAACACAAACGTTGGCGTGTCTCTTAAATTCGTTGCCTTCTTTCTAGGGGTGTCGTCCTGCAAAGACGATGATTAGCACTGGGGTCCGAAAGCTCTTTGTCGCTGTTGGAGATTCTTCCCGAGTTCTACTGGTTCGTAGTCAGAGTCCGACGACGACTTGTTATTAAAAGTTGCCTGAATCGATGATCTGGATCTCCTTGCCCTTGTGATGCCTCGAAACTGTTATGACTTGAAGCTTGAAGTCTGTCAGTGCTCCTCGGAAGAGTGGTGAGTTGGTGAGGACGACTACCATTGTATTGTTTTCGATTGCATTGCAGCTCTCCGCGGTTTTCTTTTTTTGCTGCATTCCGGTGAACGATACTGTAGTAACCGTACGTACCTGTAAATGAAAAGAACATAGACGAATTATTAATACCATGTCAAAGAGTGTCATGGACACCCTCACGCTGCAATGCTGGATCTATGGAGAGAAGATACGTACCATCTTCTCTCTCGAAATTCCAGAGTCGGACACACTCTCGGTATGAGCCTACCTTTTCCCAGGTTGCCATGTTTGATCGTCTTGTCAGATGGTTGTGCTGCTCAGCTGGAAGCAATAGAAAGGGACGACATTTTAACCGACATGATTAATGGTGCGATGTTTCCATTTGCCCGTTCGCAAGACAGGCATTGATATCGTCAATCAGCCTTCAAGCGTACCATTTCCAATACATGGAAATCCAATCCACAAGGGATAGGATTTATGACTGTCGCTCTCCCGCAGGCAATTCGGTTAACACGGTGGCAGCTCCTATCCAGCTATTCAACCCAGCGTTTGCATACTTCTCCAGCAAGGCATTTGATCCCGACTACATTGTACCTCACGACTTCATTCGCGAAATACGGAATCTCACCATGGAATTCGCTGTGATCCATTCCAACGAGAGCGCTGGCCGACATCATCTCCAATCGTTTCTGCAGAAAGCCATTCGCCAACCCCTCAGAACCATCCGGAATTCCGATAACACTACGGCAGATTTCTAGGTGGTCAGTAGATGCGGAGAGCTATCACCGCACCTAATTTTTGGCGAGGAAAACGAATTTGGCGAGGGAGGGTCAGACCCTTCGGTCCAAGCTGCCTTCTCATTTCTGCGTACAATGAACTTCGTTTTAGATGCTGTTTCCCTTCTTTTCTCATTGGCCACGCCGGACCGTGGCTTACAATTATGGGTGGCATCGTCACTACAGAGTGTGTCGTCCAGCGGCTCGCGGACTTTGTCTGGGTTCCTGTCCACTCTAGTCTCGACGACGAGGAGATCCTTCGAATTGCACGCATCCTCTATGCACTTAGAGAATCGGTCGAACGCCTGGATCGGTGGTACAAATCCATCGAAGATATACCACCGTGCAAGTTGGATCCCGTTCCACACCCCAGGTTTCTCCCATCCCCCAATAGCTTCAGGTATAACAACGACCTAGTCAAGTTCTCGTATCAAAGACCACTCGAACCCAGCATTTCGTGCGATACGTATCTTGCTATGACTGTTGAGCATAAGCCGCGAGATATCGTCGTCATGTTTGTCACTTCGTATGGTGGGGATGCGCATCGCTGCCTGGCGTCGGCTGGGTTCGCTCCAGAACTTCCTTATCATGGACCAATCAACGTGACTGAAGACATGCCATCATATAGTAGCCTACAGATGGTTGTGATGGAATATGCAGAGGGAATGACGTACGATAAAGCAATCTACATTGACAATGTTCCCAAGGGATTCAAAGCAGATCTTCAGCAAGTGTTGGAACACCTTCATAAGGCTGGCTATGTATTTGGAGATCTTCGGCAGCCGAATGTTTTGGCCCCACCAAGAAGGATGTCTACGGCACAATTGATCGACTTCGACTGGGCGGGCGAGCAAGGCGAAGCCAGGTACCCGATTTTGATTTCAAGGTCTATCGAATGGCCGGAAGGGGTAGAAGGGTTGGAATACATTCAACAGCAACACGACCTTGACATGTTGCGGTCTCTGATGTCGCTTGCGTAGTATGTGTTCTTGCGTTTATACCTGTATTACTACAATACCAATTATATATAATAATTGGTATTCCTGGTCACTAGCGACGACAGACAAGCGATTGCACCCTGGGCCTGGGATAGGGGGCCATGCGGTGGAGCAACAGAGCTCGAGGGACTTTGACAAGTGAATCAGAACGAGCTAAAACAATGGCTACCCGAGAAAATGAGGGCCGCTTCTTGTGTGCGTTTCGCAAATGCATGACTGGTCGTGAGTTACTGGTGCTACTAGTATAGTAGGAAAGAAGAATATCACCCGGATGCGCCGAATGACTTCCTTTCACCGGCTGATCGGAGTCCATCATGATGATGTCATATTCGACTACAGGCCCATGGGGAAGCTGCGCCAACTTACCACTTGATTTGTTTTTCCTTTAGCTTACCCTACTTTTGCTCCCGCATGAAACGTCTGATTTGGGTTTGGTTTCATAGACGATCGATCCCGACAGATCGGCGAAAACCCCTTTCTTTCTCTACAATGCAAAGGCACTGTACACCGGTTTTAGGCATACAAAAAATGTATTATACGTATCCACAAAGAAATAATGCATTGCGATAACCAGGTCTGCGTATTGGCGTCGTGTCATGTGAGTTGTAAAAAAGTGTTTGAATTAGTGTTACAAGTGCCCGCCCCCGTCACCCCCCGCCATCACAGCTCTATCCACACGACGATCCACAGCCGTTCCTTTGTACACCACCTTGAGCTCCGCCTTCTTCCGCTCTGCATCATCCAACTCCAAATTCTCCAACCGCATCTCGACCAAAAACTCCTTGTCACGAATCGACTGCGACCAGCTGGACAAAACGGACATGCCCGAAATGACGAGGCGAGACAAGCCGATCAGCGCAAATATGCCTGGATAAACGTGTACGACTGAAGATACGACGAACATCAGTCATATTCCGTGGGAACGACGAAAAGGAAGACACTTACATAAAAACTTCTTGCTCAATGGAATGTGGATGAACTCCTGTGCGAGGTACACTATTCCCGCTGGTAAAAGTAGCATGGTGAGGAGGGCCGCCAACAGAGGCAAGATGATCTCCTTGGTCGTGTGACCGGGATCAGGATGAGTCCATCCGTTAATCAGCAGCTGGAGTTGCACGGCGGCTTAGCTCATACACATCGAATACGTGAAAAAATGCGGGTACGTACCACTTGCAACGCGTCAGACTGTCGGCGGGGCAGCTGTAGCCTGCGGCGGAGTCGTATAATGATCTTGCAGTACACCAGTCCAAGTGACCACATATCAACCAACCGGATGGTCGGAACCATCGTCGGGTGAACTGTCAACCGAACGGGCAAGACTATATAGAGGTCCACAACAAGGCCTAGCAGAATCGGAATGACGACGCCGAGGCACGCGCCCATATAAGCCATCTTGGTGGCCCACAGAAGGCTCTGCTTGGCAAAGTACACCGCGAAATCCGCCCGGGGTCCATCGCCTGTAACACGCTGGCGCCATCGGTCCATGCTTTGTGTCGCCTTCCCGAATAAATAACACGCCCAGAGGATATAAAAGCCCGCAAGGAATGAATAACCATCATGAACCAAAGGGAAGGAGACAAGTGCGAAGAAGTGTCTTCCCACTTGCACTGGGACCGCAATGCAGATCGCTGCGACGATGGCCATGATCGTCCAGATCGCCATGACAAATGCAACGACCCTCATGCGGAAACGAGGAGCGAAATACACCACGATGTAATCGTCCTTGATGCTTCGTTTTGCCTTGACTGCCTCCGCATTTTGAGATGCTATCAGCCCAGCAGCTTTCGGGTTCAGTGGAGTGCCATCTTCCAAGACTTCGGCGGTAGCACGCATGTCTCTGGGGAGCGCAATATTATCACTGGCAGGCACTCGACGGAAGGTCCCATCTCGAGTTATTGTCATTTCTTCCTTGTCTCTGGCAGATCTTCGGAAGAAAGCATGCCAGTTTTTGTGCACCTTTGAAGACTCTTCATCTGGGCTCTTGTCACCAAACATGTACGAGGTCAAACGTAGTCTCGCAGCCAAGAATTTCCAGATGTGAATCGATGCCCGGTAGATAGTTTTGCGAGGCCTCAAGTAGCGCATCGTGTAGGGTAGTACAACCTGAAGAAATAGAAGATCGACCGGGACTTCAGAAAGTGGCTCCCTAAGAATCCTAGCGTGAGTTACTGGGAGTCGACCAAAAGTGAAAACGAATAGCCTACCTAGTCCTCCAGCGTATCGGAAATATGGATCGATTGCCGATGAAAAGCAGAATTGCAAGGCTCCCGACACCACAAGCAACAACCATCGCGTACATGAAAGCGCTGATGAGCAGTTTGCGGAATTGAGTAAAAGTAGGTCTCTCCAAAATGTCGCGGATGGGGTGGAAATTTTGATCTTGGGGATCCTTGATGAACCACATCGCACCTGGCCGCATGATATTCCTGCACCCCCCCAACAAAACGGCGAATTGATACCTACCAAACGGATCAGCACCTTGCGGAATCAATATATGACGAACCCACATGAACATGGTCCCTGCAACCCAGTGGTAGAACATCGCTGTCAGGGGAGCCTCCGTGAAGAAGGCCATCCTCGATTCAACGGATGCCTCGGGAAATACCCATATCGTGCAAGCATCAAGCATGACACCACATCCCAGTGGGAAGACGATGAGCTCGACGATGATGAACATTGCAACCTGCACAAAATCAGACTTACTTTACATCCGCCGCGACTCAGACAAACCTCACCTTCACAACCAAGAGCTGTTGCCGGATTGCGTTTCTCACAGCTCGACCAGCAGTTTTGGCATTTCCAACCGTGAACACGTTCAGATAGAGAGCCAGTATGATGCCGACGACAGCATAGCCCAACACTATGGCAAACGCGCGTTCACTGCTTCCGTGACCCAGAGCCAAGCGGATCCAGGTCTGCTGGAAGCGATTGGCAAATAGCCTAAGTTCTTGACCGATGTGAGCAAAATGAGGCTCCAATAGTCGTGCGAGGCTCGAGTCACTTTCGAAAAGGGCATTTATGGTATTCATTATCTCCGAAAGCTGTGACGGGCGTTCTTGGGGCATTGATTGCAACCACCGTGATACCATAGCTGCCAATTCATGTCCTTTCGAAGCCTAGAATCACATATCAACAACGTGACGGTAGAATTGTAGGCGAAACGTACTATCCATACAGTTACGTCGTGCGAATGAGAGGAAGCCGCCGACGGCGAAACCAGGCTTCCAGTGGAATAGCTAGCGGTGCCCAAGGTTTTCGATAGAATGAACTTTGATGTCTTGTAAACAGACGGGAGGAGGAAACGATTCAGAATGAGGGTGAAGAAATCCACGAAGGGATCCGTAATAATGCGCATTCCTCGGATAGGCAGATGGAGAATGTACAGAGCTCTTTGGGGATCCAACTGAAAGACAGGTGCATTAGAAAGGTGGCAAGAATTGATGGAGATCGACATGACGCACTGTGAGCAAGGCAGTCGTCTTTCCAAGGGTGAATGGAAGCCATATTCCAAAGCCAATCACAGTGTCCAAAACAAAGATCATCAAAATCACCTGTGAGACTGTCAACAAGAAAGAAATGACACAAAGAACCGTGAACCTGACATTTTGCACGACACCAAATATTGGACCTCGCAGGCCGATGGCTACGAAAGCTCAGTCTCGCGAATCAAATCATATACTGTGAACCTACCTTCGAGTGCGCCCTCCATGTCGTCCTCGACGCCGGCCTCCAAATCATCCGCGCCGTCATTCAACTGCTCAGCTGGGGCTTGCGGCTGTGGCTGTGCTTGTGCAGGCCTGTTAGGAATATTGAATTCCGCGATATCAGGGATCTCATCATCTTCGTCTTCCTCGTCCGCGTCCACATCCCAAAATACAGGGTCGGGCGGCCCTTCGTCGTCCTCTGATTCATCCTCCTCCTCGTCAGTGGCCGCCAATGCTGGTCGTTCCTCGGCACCTGCAATTGAATCCTGTTCTTGCTCCGGTGCTTGCGTGCCTTGATCAAGTGCATTTGTGTGGTCATTGTCGGGATTGCGCATCGGAGGCGGAGGGTCTCGGAAGTAGAACTCATACTCTTCCTCCGTCTCCTCTCTCATCCTCTTCTTGGTATCAGCGTTCCCGGCGGGTGTGCTCGACGAGTCCACAGCTAACCCTTCAGACGGGAAAGTGAAGCTATCTTGAGTTGTAAACGCTTCTGAAGAGGTCGCACACGAAAAACTACTCGAACCCAGACTACCTTCTGCCGCTTGAGAGAAGCCCGACGTTGACAAGTGCGTAAAGCTAAAGTCCCCAGAGGTCCGAGATGACGAATCATGTAGTGGTTTGTGATTGGTCTCATCTTCGATGGATGGTGTGGGTGCACGTATAGGCAGAGCCTGGGAGAAGTCGGGGGAAAAGACGATCGATCGACGACGGGGCTCTTCCACTGGGATTGGCGTTCCCGTCATCATCGCCTCTTGTACTGTTTCCCAAGACTGCGCTGGCTCCTCAGGGACCGGCTCTCTAACGTCGTCTTCTGGATTCCCGTTTGGTGGGACTCTGAACGTGAACTCGAAGGGAGCAGCTTCGACAGCGGTGGAACTTCCGGAAACCGGCTCAAATGTTGCAGAGCTCGACGCGATGGATAAAGAGGGATCGGCTTCATAAAGTTGTGTAGTGCCCTCTTCGTCGCCATCGTCATCATCGAACCGCCTGCGGGTGCGCCTCCGAACGTCCGTAGTGGCATCTTCCCTTCCCTTCCCTTTATCGGTATCAATTAATGATGGGCCAAAGGTTGCCGGTAACGGAACCGGTGGGAACTGCGGGACGAAAAGGGGATCAATGTGGGGATTGTGAGGACGACGGATCGGTTCGTGCAAAAGTTCTCTACGATCCACGTGAACATCGTCGAAATGCCGCTGAAGTGGTTCAAAGCGAGGATTTGGAATAGGGCGTGGACGCCAGGGCCTCACTTGACGACGTGCTTCGAAGTCTGCTTCCAGCGGACCCTGCTGCCTTTGAGGGGCATGCAAGTGGGGATTCATGTTTTGTATGGGCTGGATGACGGGTAGCGGGTTGATAGCAGGGGCATCTTGGGGCGGAATGCCCGCAACCTCATCTTCTTCGAAGACACCTGGTCGTGCGTTCTGAGATATCCATTCACGAAGCAGAAAGATAGCAACGAAGATCAGCACGATCAGAGATGCAATGATTTGTCCGGCAAATATATCGGACGACAAAGTCTGCCAGAATGCCCGAGATGTGAAATTATGGAGAATTGTTGCGTTGCGGAACGAAGAGATGGTCTCGTTGCCGACTGCTAGGGTTTGGACAATTCCCAAACGTCGAAGCTCTGCAGGTCGTTCACGGCCGCTAATCCACCACGCACTGAACAAATTTCAGCTGATTGGAAGAGGTACGAGTAAGAAAGGAGACATACGTCGACTCCCCCATTGTGAAATAAACTCTCCAAGTCCAGATGGTGATCCAAGGAAGCAATGCCAACCAAACAATTGCAATGAGGATCGCTCGGATTCCAAAAAGGGATGCAAAAAATGCTTGCTGAGCAAGTCGGCGGATGAGCAATAGAGGTGGCAGCGAGGAAGGCATGTCAGTGGCATAGACTATTTGCCAAGGTCAGATGCTGAGACGGTGAACGTTTGTGTGCCACACTTGCCTTTCTGGAACGAGTAGGGGTGCTTGCAAACGTCGCAAGTTTTCTTCTTGCTGTGTGACAGCCATGTCGTCAAGCTGAAAAATGAATGATAAGGATGCATAAGAGAGGCAGATAAAGTTGAGCTGACCAGTCTTGATGTATGTAACGGATGGTGCCCGAGCATTTACAAGGATAAAAGAGTGGCTGGCCGGGTTCCCCAGGTGCGCTGCATATTCGACAGGTGTCTTTTGGTGTGGTGAACACTACGAAATTGTGTGTAAGAAATAGTTTTGCTGACCTTGCTCCTCGGCTTCCTGCATGCGCGTTGTTGGTAGGCAAATTCTTGCTAGAACTATAAAACTGAGAGATATTAGATCGATGCAAGTTCGCGTTCGCCGAGAAGGACAATATTAGCAGCGAGAATGGTTCAAGTTAATGACGAGGAGACGAGGAGTGGTCCAGCTGACAAATCAATCCCAAAAGGTGTGCTGCTGTACGTCGAGCCTTAAGGTCAGCCAGCCACTTGCCTCCAGAAATAAATATTTTGAAAAGCCAAGTGCGAGCGCTTGCCAGGTGATCAAGATTAGTATTTTAATACAGGTATGAACAAGACAATGTACATGTTCGGCAAGCAACATCAAACGTACTAAGGCATCAGAGACCGTAACATCTCCAGGTCGTGTTGCTGCTGGATGTATTCCAACCCTTCTACCTTCCGGCCAGTTGATGGACCTTGAAATCGAAATCGGGTACTTGACTTCACCTTCCTTGCCTGCCCAATCAAAGTCAATCAGTTGTGCGGTGGACGTCCTTCCTAGCGTGACCATAACATTCGGCGGGCGAAGATCACCAAATACGTAACCAGCACTATGAAGGCGTTGGATTGCTTGCTTCAGGTCTGCTTTGAATCCTTGCGGAATTTCGTCACTTTTCTTCGCTGCATCGAACGTCATTCCCTCCACATATTCCATCACGACCATGCGCAGGGTGTCGTATGACGGCATGTCTTCAGTCACGTCGATTGGTCC